>ML429017.1:3702-18389 GCA_005239525.1 Nicotiana knightiana | reverse complement strand
CATCTTGAAGATGCATCTATTAGGACCATAAAATATCTAAACAACCAACTTGGTGGGTGAATATATCCCCATGTATACGCTCTAAAAAGGCAGGGGATTTCATGCTAACATTCATTGGTGATGGTCTAGTTATCATTTTACCTTGATAACAAGCATCACAAGAAAATTCATCATTTGTAAGAATCTTCAGGTTCTTTAGTGG
This sequence comes from Nicotiana knightiana, assembly GCA_005239525.1. NCBI lineage: Eukaryota > Viridiplantae > Streptophyta > Magnoliopsida > Solanales > Solanaceae > Nicotiana > Nicotiana knightiana. The sequence continues at coordinate 18,187 of ML429017.1, read as the reverse complement.
ATGTCCACTTGAATTTTCAATAATTCGTCTCATCATTATTGATCCAGGATGGCCCAAACGGCCATGCCAAAGCTCAAAAGTATTTGAATCAGTAAACTTCTAGTTTACGATAGAGTATGCTTCAACTGCACTAATCTTTGAATAGTATAAGACAGAAGATAAAGTTGGTAACTTTNCAAATACTTTGAAAGTATCAAAGGTACGAACTTTCTTTTTCTAAATAATGTCAAATCTTTCTAAACTTGAATTTGTAGCCCTGGATATATCGGGCAAAAGCTACATGTCTTGGGTGCTTGATGCTGAAATTCATCTTGATGCGATGGGTCTGGCAGACACCATCAAGGACAAAAATCAAGCATCAAACCAAGACCGTGCCAAAGCCATGATATTCCTACGCCATCACCTTGATGAAGGCTTGAAAATGGAATATCTCACTATTAAAGATCCAGTCATACTGTAGAATAATTTGAAAGATAGATATGACCACCCGAAGATGGTCGTTCTTCCACAGGCACGTTGTGACTGGACTCATTTAAGGCTACAAGATTTTAAATCTATCAGTGAGTATAATTCTGCTATGTTCAGGATTATTTCCCAATTGAAATTATGTGGTGATAATATTACTGATCATGATATGTTGGAGAAAACTTTCACCACTTTTCATGCCTCGAATATGCTCCTGCAGCAGCAATATCGAGAGATGAGATTCAAAAAGTATTCTGAACTTATCTCCCATCTTCTTGTAGCCGAGCAACATAATGGGCTATTAATGAAAAACCATGAAAGCCGACCAACTGGTTCTTGTCCATTCCCTGAAGTGAATGAGACGAACTTCCACCAAGCTAAGTATGGAAGAGGTCGTGGCCCCAGTCGTGGTCATGGCCGTGGTCGGGGAAGAAAATATAATCATGGTAATAATAATGCACCAAAGAACCCTCCTAACCACCAGCAGTGGAAAAGGAAGGAACAAAAGCATGAAGCGGTGCAAGCAACAAATGCAGAAAATGCATGCTATAGATGTGGGGGGAAAGGGCACTGGTCACGTACCTGTCGTACACCAAAGTACCTGGTTGAGCTTTATCAAGCCTCCCTGAAGAAGACAGACAAAAATGCTGAAGCAAATTTTATTTTTGAAGATAATTTAAACTTCATGCATTTGGATGTAGCTGATTACTTTGCACTCCCAGAAGAAGAAACAAGTCATGTAATCGCTAATGAATCTGTAGAAATGTAAATGTTTTAATTTTTGTTGTTTGTAGTAGATAGTATAGTTATGTAATAGAAGTTACGTTTTGATAATAATGTTTGTTATAATATATATTTATAACAAGATTGAGATTTTACTACTACTCAAATTAGGGTCTACTACCCAAATGAAGGCTTAGCTGTAATAAAGCAAATAATCACGACATCACAAAGATAAAATGTTGACTAGCAAAACAAAAATAAGACAAAATGACAAGTAATCTTCCATCCAATTTTTGAAGGAAGAAATCCAGCAGTTGTGCTATTCGAAGAGGCTACAAGAGAGTAGTGCTTGGTTCAGCTTCGGCAGCGGCATTGAGTCTTGCCTGAAACTCTTTGTTGCTCCGGGGTATATGACATGCAAAGAAAAAGGGAAATAGAAGAATTAAAGAAGTGATATGAAATGTAGCAGCGATACAACTATTGAAGATAAATTTATTCCACAAGGTTACTCGCACGAAATCACACAAAGACAGTAGCATACTCAAAAGCATATTTTGGGATCATATTGTAAAATTTTATAATCTAAAAACTACCCTGTAACATCAAATTTCAGAATTTAAAGATGCGTTAATCAGGTGCATTACGCCTAAACAGCGATATCTCTTCATTCAAAATCCTACGGGCATGGCTTCTAATTTAACTGTCACTTTATCTACAACATGGATAAAAGGAGGTTAAAAGCTAAATTGAGTATGTAAGATCACATCCAACTATTACCTCAACTCAACAGATATTTTGCTAAGTACAAGTGGAAGCTTGATTCTCAGTAATTTGACTAGACACCTTTTGAGTCATTTAGTTGCTACATCTCAACTCTTTTACATGTGAAAACATATTTATTGTGACTGTTTGTAGTTTGTTTCTCCCTGTAAAGCTAAGAGTTGAGTGTAATATTACAACTAGAATGAATGGAGGCCTTAATTACAGATCAACTCTTGCATCTAAAGCTTTTACGTTTACAAGCGGAAGCCTGAATTTTGACATATATATGTTAATGTCATTTAGGTGCGACTATTCAACTCTTTTACATGCTATGTTAAAACTTAATATATAACATAGGAACAAATTTGAGTCAATGGACTGCTAAAACACACCTACTGCCATGGTATATAAATGAAGATGAAACTAACACATTTGGAAGCAAGGATTCGACCAAATAATACCTAAATCGAAAGCAAAAAGAGAAGGTCGTTGACCTGTTTTTGCGCAGCGAACTAGGGCGTTTGCAATGACTACTCGAATCTCTGCTTCAAACTTCTTCACGACCGAATTGACACGACCAAAGCGAAAGAGATCTCTGTCACAACTAAAGTCCAACAGAGAACTGAGAAGAGAGAAAAAGAGCAACAAAACGAGGATTTAAAGCTAGTATTTCTCGAGGATAAGTATAAAGCAGATAGTATTTTAGAAGTTTAGGGATAGAAGCGGCGGCTGAAAACCATCAATTTTTGGGGTAAAAGGGGCGGCTGAAAAAATCCCTTTCGCTTGTAGAAAATAGTAGCATTTATAGGGAAAGAGTTTAGGGTTTTGGATGAAAATTGAGCGAGATTTCAAATTTCAAACGGTCAAGGAGCCGTTTAAGAACTCTGAAAACTAATCCTCCTTGTTCAGAAGAAAAATCTGATTTCTCAAAAGTTGTTTGGCCTTTTGCTTTGACCAAATCTCCTCAAGGACAGGCGTATGAGAGATGGAGTCCCGGGATACAAAAGAGAGACAAAACTTACTAGAAATCGACAAGACAAAGCCTGGCCATGGCTGAAATTCGGCTGACTTGACACAAAAATGGTATGAGGAAGAAGAGGATAGGAAGGCGCAGCTGGATTAGGATTAGGTTATAGGTTTGAGAAGTGGGCTGCTTGTTTGGTGCGTTAATTTGGGTCGGGAGTGCTGACTATTTTCTTCTTGGAATTTTTACATTCCTATAACATATACAAAATCTTATTACCCTCAATATTTAAGGTTTGATTGAATTACATTTAGTATATCTAATTACCAATTTTATACCATAATATTTTAACTGTATAATTAATGCACCATTTTTACCTCCTTAATTAAAGGTACAATATATCTCACCCCTCCCACGTTTCTCTCTCCTAAACCCTCACCCTCACCCACATTTTACTCAAACACATGTTCAATTTACCTCTTTTCCCTCTCCTAAAAACACAGAAACATCTGTTACCCACCATTAAAGATCAATTCAAAAGTTTTCCTCAATTGAAGACATTTCTTCAACAAAGTTGATATACCCATTTTACTTCAGTTAAAATTTCCTCAATGAAGAAGAACAAACCTTCTAAACATAGTCCTAAAAAGCTACAGAAGTTGATATACCCTTTTCTGATTTGGGTGTTTTATCACCAAAATCACCGAAAAAGCAGGGAAAATCTGCCCATGCAATTGTAGATACGACCCATAGTCTTTATCCGCGACAAATCAGAGCTGAAACTAGAATCAAACAAAAACACGATGTCGATCCTGGAGAATCTTCCACGCCAGTTAAACAAGTGAAAAGAAAAGGAAAAGAGATATTGTTAGATGACGATTTTGTAGAAGAGGTGCCTATTTTTAAACCAGGAAAGAAAGCTAAGGTGTCTCACAGTTCAAAAACTCCCAAAAAGAAGAAAAATTCAAAAAAAAAACCTAAAAATGTTCGGGAACATTCATTGGTGAAGGTAAAAATTCAGTAATTTTGTCTCTAGTTATTTAGTTTGTTTTAGGTTTTTAAAATATGTATAATATGTGTTTTAGACAATTGTAGATTAGTTGTATTCATTTTGAAGATTAATTGTAGTTTACTGTTCTATTTTTACATTTGTAGATATTTTATAGTTTGTTTGTAGTTATTTTGTAGATTGCTTGTAGTCTTCATGATACAAATAACTATTAAGGCAGAATTGTAGATTTTTGTTGCCTTTTTTGCATAGTATGTGTAAAATTATAGATATTCTGTAGTTTCTTTATAGTTATTTTGTAGATAAATTACAGATGATTTGGATGTTTTTTAGGCACTATATTAATGTAAGATTATTTATTATTTGTGCAGAAAGGACATTTTTTTCCACCCCATATTATGGGGTGCTTAGATTCCACACATTATGTGACCCTAGCATTCCTAACCAGATTAAAGAGCTTCTGTCTCCAAAATGGTTAGAAGCTTTTCAAGAAGACTTGTTTTGGCTACTTACTGTCCTTTCCCAGTCTATGCATGCAAAATCAGACCATTCATCTTCTTATGAAGTATGAATTGAGTTCATACAATGATTCATATTTTTCTGCCGAGTTAAAGGGTGAGAGACTAAATTTTGGATTGAGGGAGTTTGCCCTAATAACTGGTCTTAGATGTCATACCCAGGTTACAGACTTTGGTTACACTTCGAATTATGTCAGTAAGATAATGAGAAGTTATTTTCCAAACAAGTTAAAAGTGGAGAAGACATATCTGAAACAAATAGTAACCAACAGAACCTGGGTAAATGATGAGGACGCTATGAAGTTGTGTATTCTTTATCTCTTAGAATTTTTCATTTGTCCTTCAGATAAAGACCATGTTGCGTTCGTAGATCACTTTAGATTTTATTTGGTGGAATCTGGTCAGTACGAGATATAACCATAGGGTATAAAGTCTTACAGACAGTTGATGGAATATGTTAGGCATAGGCTAAATCCGTTCGTACATTCTTATCTCATACGAGGATTCCCACTAGCCATGCAAGTATGGCTGTATGAGTGCTGCTCTAACGTCAACACTGATATAGCTACGAGGAGTGCTAATTCAATACCTCGCATACTTAGTTGGTCAGCTAGTAAGGGTCAGATTTGGTTAGCTGCCTTTGAAGAAAAGTTGATCAAGCCTGAATGGACAAAGGTAAGATGGGTTTATTTGATTATACAGTTTACCTACAAAATATCTAAATTTATTCTACATGTTCTGCCTTAATCAAACTAATTTACTTTTTCCTCATTCAGTTCACCAATGTAAATGAAAATCCTGAAGAGATTGAAGTATTGTCTTTGCCTGACAAAGTTGAGTACATTGTTCAAGAGGTTGAACATAATTCTGAGGTTCCCAATTCTGATGCTCCTCCATTGGAACCCAAAAAATCAATTGGAGAAGAGGACAATGAGTCTATTCTTAAAATGATTAGAAAATTAGAAAGAGGCATTGAGAAGGTAATATGTATACAACATTCTGATCTATATATAATACTGCTTCTATTTTAGAGTGTATTTAAGAGATATTCTGAAGTTAACAATGTATTTTTTTTATAACATGTAGGTCGATGAAAATCTTGCAGATTTTAAGAAAGATGTCTTTGAAGAGCTCGGTAGCCTTCGCGTGCTAATAAGCGACTCTGTCAAGACTGTTTTGCAGTTGATTAGCAGTCAAAATGACCAAGTTGATGCAAAGGTAAGATTTGAATTTTATTTATATAACAAAACAATTTATGGCACCTCTAAAATATATACAAACTAATATAAAACTTTCAGTGTGCTGGTAGTTCAACAAAAAATAATGACCAACAAGAAGACATGAACAATCAGCAATTTTAGTTCAATAGTGGGGAACAAGGGCAGGCCAGCACCAGCAAAACAGGTATCTACAAAATATCTACACTTTATCTACAATTAGCTACAAATGTTCTACAACATATCTATAATATTTCTATAAAATATCTACAATTTGACTACATTATATATACAGAATATATAAAATGCAATACAACATATTGTAGTTTGTTAACACATAACTTTAGATTTTATAACACACCTACATATCTTAACGTAATCTGTCAAGCCATTATTATACAGTATGATTTAACATTTTTAATGAAAAAACAGAACATGTTGAACATGTTTAATTGCAGCAGACTTGCGCTACACTTACAGTAGACTTTGTTTTGTTTTTTTCTATCCATTTTAGTAGTTCAAATGAAAACGGCCTGTTGGTTTTATCTCCAGTTGTTGAATGTTTAGAGTACTTGTTCTTCATTATTTTAACATATAAATCCTCTCCAACTGATTTTTTTATGTTGTTATTCTGTCAACTAAAAAATATGTAGTTATTTTGTCGTTAGAATACAAATTATCTACAAATAAACTATAAAAAATCTACAATCTGGGAACACTGAATGTTAAAATTGTAGAAAATATTGTATATAATTTTGTAGTTGAACCTGTATATAATTTGTTGAAAATATTTAACAATGTGTTTATTCTGACAATTCCAATTGATTTAATATCTTGTTGTATTTAATTTCTATATATAACTCCTTTCATATTGATTTAAAATGTAGTTATTCTGTCAATTCAAGTTAATTTAAAATCTTTTTGTAATTGTATTGCAGATAAATTGTAGATAAATATTAACAACTATGTAAAGGATGCTTGAGATAGCTAAAAACAAATCCCTCTCTGAAAGTATTATGTCAATACAGAAAAAAATTTAACAAAAAAAAAAGAAAAAAATTGAAACTAACCATCTTAAAAAACTTCAGCAATTACACACAAAATTCTGTTAATTTGAACACACTAACAATTCTTTTGAAATACTCTGTTAACTACATAAAATTTCTTTCTTTTTGGGCGCAATCTTACAAGATCTTTTGTTATGCCCTTCACCTCCACAGTTTCCACATGACACCTTGTACTTCTTTGAATTTATTTCATTATATGTTTTGTATCTTTCCTTTTGAGGTCTTCCTGGTTGCCTTTTCTCTCTTGTAGGTGGATTTACTACTTCATCATATATATGTTGTCTCACATTCAATTTGTTTTCATCAGGCAGGGGATATACTGGTATTTCATACGTATGCAATAGGCTCTCCCTTGTGTAAAACGGCGAGCAATAGTTTTCATAAGATTCATTCATGTGCCTTAAAGCAGCCAAAGTATGCGCACAAGGAAGTTCATCAAGCTGAAACTGGCCACAACTACATTTCTTGTTTTCAAGAAACACAATGTATCGCTTCACACCATCTATCATAGTATGGATATGATCTGTTGAAGCCCTCACCTACAATTACATAACAAACAGAAATTAAAATATTTACAATCAGAATACAAATTATCTACAATCTTCAAATTATCTGCAATATATCTACAAATTATCTATAATCTGGGAACATTGAATATTAATATATTATTTTTATGCACCAAATAAACAGATTTTACCCTAAGCTTCTACGAAAATATTCTGTTGTTCTCCAATTCTTTGTTGAATTTTGACCTAAGGTAAGTGAAAGTACCCTTTGCTTTCAATAACTTCTCGTTGGTCCAACATTCAAGAAGAGTCCTCATATACTCTAATAGTTCTGCTACGGGAAGCTCTCTTGCATCTTTTGTTACAGCATTCAGCGACTCTGCAATGTTTGATGTCATAGTCCAAGTTCCGTTCATCGTTGCATGTACTCTTGACCATCTATGATAGCCAATATCATATAGATATGATTTAACACACGGGTCTATCTCTTCAATCTTCGACATCCTTTCATTAAATTCATCCAGAGTGTATGATCGTGCTGTGGCAAAGTACAATTCGCTTAACTTTAGATGACCCTTCTTGAACTTTGCCCTTATATTTGTCCAAATATGCCACATGCAAGAGTAATGTGGCATGCCGGATAGATAATAGATGTTGCCTTCATGATACTCTCATTCCGATCTGAAACAACACACATTGAAGGTCTTTCACCATATGCTTGCTTGAATTTCTCAAAAAAGCACTTCTACGATGCGTCGTTTTCCGAATAAACCATAGCATATGCCAATGGAAATATTGTACCTACATTACGAGTCAAAAAATAATTAACTAGCAGCTTTGAAAATACATATAAAAAGGCAAATACATATAAATTACAATATATCTACAAATTATCTACATTTTATAAACAGTCTACAAAATATCTACAATTTTACCTGCTGCATCCATTGTACTAGATGTTAGCATTATTCCCCTGTATGCTGACTTTAAGAAAGTCCCATCAACCACTACTACTGGCCTACAATGTTCCCAACCACTGATTGATGTACAGATAGCAACAAATGCATATAAGAAACATTCATTTGCTGTCTTCTTCAATTTAACTACAGATCCCGGATATGTCTTCTCAAGAATATAAAAATAACTTGGTAATTTGCTGTAGGAGTCAGCAGGATGACCTCTCAAAAAGTGTAAAACCTTTTATTTTGCTCTCCGTTCTTGCATGTAGCTTAGGTTCACTCCGTGTTCGGACAACATGTCAGTTTGCATGTCCTTTGGTGTGTAAACTGTCTTGGGATCAAAATACTTTAGAATAACCATGCTACCAACTACCACTGCAGTAGGTTTGTGCTATGTGAATGTATTGTCCATTAAAGAGCATGTGTGTTGGCAGTTGAAATTTCTGACCTTGAACATTGCAGAATCATTAATGGATGTTGCCTTTAAGTGCCATGTACAGTTTTCACCAATGCATATAAGCCAGTAGCTACAAAATAAATTCAATTTGAATACTGGTTATCAATGTAGATGTAAAAAAAGGACTGTTTTAACATAAAGCAAAACAGTATGCAATATACCTACAATTCATCTACAATATTGACAAACACATATCACAAGGAAAAAATTGTTTATAATGATCTTTTTACCATTCAGATCTTCATACCTTCTATGGCTAGATCTTTTAACCCTGAATTGGAACTTGTGTATGACAGAATAGTGCTTCATTGCAGTTGCAAATGTTTGCTTGTCTTGGTAAACTTGTCCTTCTTCAATAACACTTGGTGTACTTTCAGTTATTATTATACTTTCATATTCCTCTATAACGGGAGATGCTGGCATATAAAGTAACCTTAGTGTTCCTGACGAACCTGCATGAAAATAAAGATAAATACTGTCATTACCATTTTGTAGAATCTTTGTAGATAATTTGTAGATGAAGTGAAATTATGTATTCAACATTTTTTTTCAAATAATATGTAGTTTAATTGTAGAATAGATGTAGCAATTTTGTAGATACTGTTAAAAATAATACTGCTATATATATATATATATATATATATATATGTGTGTGTACACTGATATGTAGTTTATTTATAGATAAATGTAGATATTTTGTAGATATTAACATAAAACCAGAATTTGATAGAATTTGTAATAGAACAAACCTGCACTTCTGTTCTCATTGGTGATACTCAATTCCATATCGAAATCGCGAACAGTTATACATAGCCGTTTTTGTTTTCCGTTTTTGTCTCCATATATACACGAACACCTATATCGTTCCTAATCTCCATTGAAGGACAATGCTCGTTCACAATGTATTTGATTTCTATAATTTTTTCGGAAGTATCAATCATTAATTGCTCTGCAATTGTAGAAATCAATATACTGTAACTGTCATCCTCATCGAGTACAATGCCATCCACCTGAAAATCCCTAAATCTGCCATAGCTATCCCAATTCCCAATCAATTGTAGCATAATTCGGATTTTGGACATTATTGTGTTTTGTTGCAGAAGAATTGTTGAAGATTTTGTCGTTTTTTGATTTGTGGATTAAGAAAAAATGTCGAAGCTCAGAGTTTCGCCAGAACAGAATCTCTAAAATTTGATTTGAAAGCCAAGATAAAGTTTAATGCGTGATTTCCGTTTCAAAATATCAATTAGAATATTTACTTGTGTAATTGTAGCTCGCCTAAATAGGAAGGAAACAACTCCTATTATTCGGTATTTAATGAATGGTAGTGTTTTTTTTAGAAAAACTATTAACAGGGCTGGTAAATTTCGAACCATGAACATTTTTGGTAATAAGGTTTCAACTATGGTATAGGAAGGAAAAAATCCTTTTATTCTTCCTTGTATATTTCTTTGGTCTTCTATTTAGATTTAAAATAATTTTATTAATTATATTATATATTACTATGTAGTATTAATATGTTAATAATCAAACTATTTAATGCACCTTAAAAATAATTATGATAGTTAAAATTTGCCAAATAACCTCCATTAATTGTTAAGAAAAATGTCATCAAAAGATTAAGTGAAATGCAGAATAAAAGAAATATAATTAATCGATTATATAAAGAAAAAGAATTGTTTTTTTTTTTGCAATAATAGTAGTAGTAGTAGTAGTAGTAGTAGTAGGAGTACTAGTAGCAGTAGTAGTAGCAGTAGCAATAGCAGTAGCAGTAGCAATAGTAGTAGCAGTAGCAGAAACAGTAGCAGGAGTAGTAACAGTAGCAGTAGAGGAAGCAGGAGCAGCAGCAGCAGCAGCAACAACAACAACAGTAGCAGCAGTAGCTGTAGTAGTAGTAGTAGTAGTAGTAGTAGTAGTAGTAGTAGTAGTAGTAGTAGTAGTAGTAGTAGTAATAGCAACAGCAGCAGCAACAACAGTAGTAGCAGCAACAACAGTAGTAGCAGCAACAACAATAGTTAGCAGTAGCAGTAGCAGTAGTGTCACGACCCGATTTTCCCTACGAAGGCATCATGACGGCACCTAGTCTCTACGACTAGGTAATCCTAATTGCGAAAACACATATTAAATAAAAGCAATAGAAATAAAGACAAAATAAGTGAGTCTACAATGAAAACATCGCCACTTGGCGCATACAAAATACAACTTTTCCCAAAACCCGAAACATCACTTTAGTCACAAGCTCTGTCTCAAAATATCTCTATACAACAAGAGGTAATTTACATGAAAAGGAAATCTATCTAAATCAGGAGTGGAAGGTGACTCGAAGGACTCTGCGGACGCGGCAGAATTACCTTTCGGTCTCCTAAAGCTGCTGCTCGGACCCCTAGCCACGAAACTGAGCGCTGGTACATGGATATGCACACGAAAAACATGTGCAGGAAAGGGCATGAGTACACCACAAATTGGTACCCAGTAAGTGCCAAGCCTAACCCAAGTCGAGTAGTGACGAGAGGTCAGGTTAAGGCTCTACTAGATTTTTATAGTAAAACATTATAAAAAATGTGAACAGAGAGGTATAATAAGCTGAGGCAAATCAGTAGAAAAAATTAGAAAAAAAGAAATAATAACAGGGAGCCCTCGGCTCAGCACATTATATATCACAGTAATAAGTATGCAATGCAGTACAGGGGGAAAGCTCCCGGAATCTCGTCTGTAGTCCTAATTTAAATATGATGCATTACAGGAGGGAAAGCTCCCGGAATCTCGTGTGTAGACCCAATTTGAATATGCTATGCAGTACAGGGAAAAAGCTCCCGGAATATCGTCCGTAGTCCCAATTTAAATATGCAATGCAGTACAGGGGGAAAGCTCCCGGAATCTCATACATAGTCCCAATTTAAATATGATATGCAGTACAGGGGGAAAGCTCCCGGAATCTCGTCCGTAGTCCCAATTTAAATATGCAATGCAGTACAAATACAAGATACAATTTTTATTTAAAACAGTTCAGGAAAAATCACAGGCAAAATATGGATAAAACTACCTAAGCATGGTACATATAGTAATAACTAGGAAAAATTCAAGTAAACACAGGTAGACATGCTATTTCCTAATCTAAACTACATAGTCGATACAGGAATCAGTGAAATAAGAGTGAAATGATTTAAGTCATGGAGGAAAAATGGAGTTTTTGCAACAATGACCCGTGTACGTACTCGTCTCACGCACACGGCGCCTAATCAACATAAACAGTATTAAAACAGCCTAGGGGAAGTCCCCAACACAGAGTTAGGCAAGCCATTTACCTCGACTGCGCTACTCAACTCGAAACCACGCTCTTGCCACGAGTATCCGACTCTGAATGGCCCAAATCTATTCAATTTTATTGCATAATGTAAATATCACTTTAATGAATCAAAATAGCTAATCAGTTCGAAGCTAATACGCAAAATTAGGAAAATCGCCCAAAAAGTCCCCTGGACCCATGCCTCGGAATCCAGTGAAAGTTAAAAATTTAGAACACCCATTCACTCATGAACTCACACGAACAAGAATCATCGAAAACCAACGACAAAATCCATTAAATTCTCGAATTTTCTAATTAGGAAAACTTCTTCCCATTTTCATGATTTTTCACCTAAATCCGTTAATTGCATGGAAGAAAAGGCCATAGATTGATGATATACAAAGGGAATAGGCTTAGGAATTGTTACCTATAAATCTTATCCTCAAAACTCACTCCAAATCGCCTACACCCGAGCTCCAAATGATTTTAGAAGTTATGAAATTCAAGCCCTCGAATCTGATATATCTGCCGAGCGATTTCCGCACCTGCGCCCCGTTGGATCGCACATGCGGTCCCGCACCTGCGGAATATCTATCGCAGGTGCGAAAACCCATTAAAAGTCATGGGGTTGCACCTGCGGTCAATTGGCCGCATCTGCGGCTCCGCATCTGCGAGGACTGGGTGACTTGGCAAAGTCCGCACCTACGGAAGGTCCATCGCAGGTGCGAGACACCAGAACCAGCAATGGTTCATCTATTCTTCCAAGTTTTAAATTCACCCGTTGAGCATCCGAAACATCCCCGAGGCCCCCGAGACCTCAACCAAACTTACCAACCAGTCCTAATACCTTATCCAAACTTACTCGAGCCTCCAAAACACATAACGTAACACCAAAATCACCAATTATACATGGATTCAAGTCTAAGAACTTATGAAATTTCCAAAATTTACAACCGATGCTGAAACACATCAAAACTAGTCTAAATGACCTCAAATTTTACACGCATGTCACAAATGATACAACGGACCTACAGACACTCTTGGAATTCCATTCCGAGCCCGATATCAAAATTCCACCTATCTGCCGAAATCACCAAAATTCTAACTTTCGCCAATTCAAGCCTAAATCTACTACAGACCTCGAAAGCACATTCCGGACACCCTCCTAACTCCGAAATCACCCAGCGGAGCTAACGGAGACGATGAAATCCCATTCCGGACCCGTCTTCCCACACTTCTAACTATGGTCCTATTTCTAAGGCTTAAACTCACATAGAAGGACTATGTGTCCAAAAACTCTCCGAATTTCACCACTCAATGTTCCAACAAGTTCCAAAAGAAGAAATAGACATGGGGAAAACAATTTTTAGGGGATCGGGGCGCTAACTCTCAAATCGACCTACCGGGTCATTACATTCTCCCTCTCTTAAAAAAATCGTTCGTCCTCGAACGAGTATAGAGACATACCTGAAGATGTGAAAAGATGAGGGTACTGACTGCGCATATCCTGGTTGGTCTCCCAAGTCGCCTCCTCGACCGGCTAACCGCTCCACTGAACCTTTACTGACGCAATATCCTTTGACCTGAGCTTTATGACCTGTCTATCCAATATAGCTATTGGATCCTCAACATATGATAAATCATTGTCCAATTAGACTGAACTGAAATCCAAAACATGAGTCGGGTCATCGTGATACTTCCGGAGCATGGAGACGTGGAATACTGGATGAACTCCTACTAGGTTGGGAGGTAGGGCTAGCTCATAAGCAACCTCCCCAACACGTCGCAACACCTCAAAAGGGCCAATAAATCTCGAACTCAGCTTACTCTTCTTCCCGAACCTCATGACGCCCTTCATAGGCGATACCCGAAGAAAAACCCGATCACCAGCCATAAATGCCAAATCACGAACCTTCCGGTCCACATAACTCTTCTGCCTGGACTGAGCTGCGCGATGTCTCTCCTGAATCACCTTCACCTTGTCCAGGGCGTCCCGGACCAAATCTGTACCCAACAATCGGGCCTCGCCCGGCTCAAACTATCCCACTAGGGACCGGCACCGTCTACCATACAAAGCTTCATACGGCGCCATCTGAATGTTGGACTAGTAGCTGTTATTATAAGCAAACTCATTCCCATGACCCTCTGAAATCCATCACACAGGCACGGAGCATATCCTCGAGAATATGAATCGTGCGCTCGGACTGCCCGTTCGTCTGAGGGTGAAAGGCTGTACTCAACTCTACTCTGGTGCCTAGCTCTTGCTGAACGGCTCTCTAGAACCGTGAGGTAAACTGTGTATCTCTGTCTGAAATGATAGATACAGGAATACCGTGGAGGCAAACAATCTCCCTAATATAAATCTTCGCCAACCTCTCGGAGGAGTATGTAGTCAACACTGGAATGAAATAGGCTGACTTAGTCAGCCGATCCACAATCACCCAAATAGCATCGAACTTCTTCAAAGTCCGAGGAAGTCCAACCACGAAGTTCATGGTGATTCGCTCCCACTTCCACTCTGGAAGCTCAATCTGCTGAAGTAACCCTCCCGG
>ML429015.1:14600-69940 GCA_005239525.1 Nicotiana knightiana | reverse complement strand
TTGATAGAGACGATTAATTAAGCTATAAGAAGTATCGGAGAAAGAATTCACCAATGGGGGAAATCATAACCGTAGACCTTTATTATTATTGTTTACATTATATTGTTAGTTAATTGTTAATTTATTATTTTGTTAGTAAAATTAGTTAAACAACACAAATTGATATTTAAAAGTCTTGAGAAACTTGATTAAACACCAGTTTAGTATTTAATAAACTCAATTGATACGTTCAATTCTTCGTGGGATCGACTTTGGGCTTAATACCCCAGATTTATATTTGCAACGCCCGTTTAGTCTTTATAGAAGACATAGTTGAGCGTGATCATTATGCGATCGCATAGTGCGTCGCATAACGCCCAAATTTCTAAAAAAATTCATCTTACAAATTTCGGGGTACTTTTACTCAAATTAGGTCCGTTTTAAAATTTTCCACAGTAAAAACAACTCGGGGACTCATTCGGGCATCATTTTAAATAAGAAATATTTACGGGTCTTTACAGTCTTATAACCCCAAGAGAAGAAGGAGTCAGAAACCCAAGAAGACAAATCACCCAGTTCCTTCAAAGCAAAGAAAAATTTCTGAAGTTGTTGATGTTTCTGCTCCAAAAGTAAGAGCTACTCGTAGCACTGTGAGAGAAGAAGAAGAGAAATTAGAAAAGGCTCTGAAAGAGAGCAAGAATAAGAGGGAAGCAAAAGGAAAAGCAAAAGTTGGAGAGCCTGTTGAGGCTATTGAGATTGAAGAGACTGGGTTGGACCTGGTCCAACAGGAGGAGCAACCTGCTCCAGGTGTGGCTGAGACACCAAAACCCACAAAGGCTAAGGCTTATTCAAAGAAGTCAGCTAGAATGTCCGTCACACCAACAAGATCTGTTAAGAAGACCAGGGCCAAGCCAAAGAAAGTGAAAGTTATTGAGTATGATGATGCAGACTGGAGTGGAGAGGAGGAGAAGGAAATAGGAGAGGTGACTGACAGAGTTACCATGTTTGGAAAAAGAACAATACTGAAGGGTAAGCTGGTGAAGGATTTAGAGGATCCTGGAATGCAATATCTGATGGAAACTCTGGAGGTGCAAGGCTGGAAGGACCTGGTCCTTCGCATGGAAGGCAGGATAGCAAGAGCTGAGTTGGTAGAATTTATAGGGAATGCCATTGTCAAGGAAGGCAGGGTCACTTCTATGGTCAAAGGAATTGAAGTTCCCTTTGATGTTAAAGAACTGGGTGTTATTCTGAACATACCAGTTGAGGGCTATGAGGACTACACAAGGCAGAGATGGCCTTGTCTAGAAGGGATGGCCTCAGCAATCAACATCACCAGGTTCTTTAGTGATAGTGAGAAGGAGATTGAACCCAGGCCAGTTTACAAGAGTGAAATGAAGCCAGAGCACAAGCTACTCTTTGAGTTCGTCATCAAGTTCCTACTGCCTAGACAAGAAAGAAGGCACATGGCAAATTATATGGATCTTACCTTGATGGAATGCTTGTACAGGGGAAAGCAAATTAATTGGACGGCTTTCATCATCCAACTCTTTGACAAAGTGGTGAATGGAACCAAAGCACACGCAATTTCTTATGGCTTCATTCTGACAGCATTGCTTGCACATTTTGGGGTTCCAGTAAAGAAGGCTGAGATGGCTACTGCCAAAGACCAGTTAACAGCAAAGTTAGAACTCTGGTGCAGGAAAACGAGATTAAGGATATGGAGATCCTTCGTTTGAAGTCTCGTACGATTGAGGTTAAAGCTGAGCGGGATGCTCTTAGAGTTGAATTAGCAAAGGAGAAAGAAAAGAACGAGGGTCTTCTTCAGCAGATGTTGTCTCTCCTACAATCCAAGACCATAACCTCCTCTGCACCTTCCCATCCTTAGGATTTTCAGAGCTTCCAAAACCCCTCTTTAGACCAGTTATTCAGTTTCAGTTCTTTTAACTCTCTTTTTTTCTCATAGTTGGTTTGTTTTTGTTTTTCTGTATGGTGGTTGATTATCGTTACTAATCAATGAATTTTGCTTCTAGTTATTGACTTGTCTCAATTTCTTAGTTAGCTAAAATTTATTAGCTTCTTGTGTTGATTAATCATGATTTGCACTGCAGTTGCCTCAATGGCCATGAGTAATAATTAATAAAACTAGTAAGTATATCATTTTGAACTTTTCAAAATTTAAAGTGATATTTATAACCTAATGAACCTGGATTCTCTATGATTAATGCTTAAAACCATACAAAGTGTTTGAAGGGTATACAGGATTAAGCACAGAGTTTGTCATCATCAAAAAGGGAGAATTTATTGACCCATGTCACTGCATAGTTTTGAAGATTGACAAATGGCTGACCAGTTGAACCTGGTCCATCAGAGCACACATCTTGAACTGATGAACTGGCACATGAACTGTATATGCATAGGAGATATTTGTGAATGTGATTTATCAATGAACCAAGAGATTGTCTCCTAATGCGAAAAGGTTTCAAACTGATGAGATAATTGAAGTCGAATTCAGTAAGGAAAGTAACAAAATAAAGGAAGTTGAGTTTGGTACGAATTAGGTTCACCCAGGTAGAGTTGAATTAGAATTGGACGACAAGCTCAACAACTGACTCTATAAATACTTGATGTATTTCTGCTGGAATTCTACACGCACAAAAGCTGAAGTGAATCAAAGTCTGAAAGCAAAGTTCCCAGAGTTATTTTGCTAGCAGAATCATTGTGCGATGCAAAGGCTACAGTTCAACTAGAAGAACCAGTTCCATCTGATTGATTATTGAGTCTAGTTGATTGTAGTAGGAGTTTTAATATTGTATCTTTCAGCTTTCATAGAAGCAATTGTAATAGGTACGTATTGTTCAAGTTAGAGTTAACTTGAGGTGTGTAGAAATTAGCTAGGGGCTAGTTACTACAAAGGGATTGGAGTTAGTCCTAGGATTACAAAAGAGTTTATTTTGTAAGTCGGTTTGGATCAGAGTTTTAGTGAAGAGATTGAGCAAATCCTACTGAGGAGTAGGTCGTGGTTTTTTTCACCTTTTGAGCCAGGTGTTTTCCACGTAAAAATCTCTGTGTTTTTACTTTACTGCTTTTTATTATTTTGCAACAGTAGTAGTTGGAACACCAAGAAGAACCAGGTTCTTCTACTGAGACAGCACTCGAAAATTGGGTGCCACATAAAGTAACCTATCTTCTTGTGTGGTATTGAAGTCTAAAACATCACTTGGCTGCATTCTCATTCCCTTAAGAGAATGTGGTATCAATATGTGATAAGTTTTAAAGAAGACAAAATTATTACCGTGGAGGTATTAATGGATGTGAATGTGGCAATAGACGAAATTATAATCATCATTATTGGGGTAATGAGAAAAATAAGGATTCTCAAAAATAATCATTCATCTTGTGAAAGTAATGTTTGTCATTGATACATGAGATTTTGTAAAGCACATATAGATAATTATGGTTCATTCATGGTGTAAATGTAACAACATGTGATTTATGAATACATATTCATTCTTGAAAAAATATAAATATACTAGTGGTAGTGAATATACCACACTCACCTCTAGAAGGAGGTTTGAGAGGAAATAAGAAAATAATGTCATTATTGTATTGAATGATCATTGGTCACGTATTTATAGTACGCCAAACCAATTTGGCAATGTGATTATTAAAGGAAAACAATAATGCAATAAACAGATCTTGCATCTAATTTGACCTTAACCATAATGGTATAACTTTCTCTTTGAAAGAGATATTCACCATATGTATGTTGATGAATATGTGGCAGTACAAAATTAATTGAGAACTCTGGAAGAGCCAACATAATATTTTGGAGAAATAAAATTGATTATCAATAAAGTATTGAGCCGCAGTAAGTCTCAAGAAAAATGTATTGAGTTTCTAAAGTATCACGAAAGCGATTGGTTATATTGAGACTATAAATAAACAAATATTTAATATCTTCTATTACTACAACTTGTAGCAGGGTAATATGTATGTGAAAAGTTACCCGCTTTATTCTCCAATTTATACTATATGAATAAAAGAATGTCACAATAAAGTAAAAGTTTGTTGATATAAAACTCATATCATAATAAACTTGGAGTTTATTGATAATTACACACTCATGGTGTAAACTTGAAGTTTATTATATTGATAATTTGTCAGGTTGACATAATTAATTTAGCCATATTACATTAAGTATGATGTGAGAAAACAAAAGTCATATCTTTACGAATTCTCTTATATTGCTTGTTCGCATTAATCAGTAGACCAATTAAAATTGGGATTGAATCCCATGAATGCTGGAAATATTAAAAGTGAATTGTGCTCATTCACCTGTCATGTATACCACATAAGATGTGATGTTTTAGACGTCAATACCACATAAGAAGATAGGTTAATTTGTGTGGTATCCAATTTTTTGAGTGTTGTCTCTCTAGAAGAACCTGGTTCTTCTTGGTGTTCTAACTTTTATTGTTGCGGAAGAAGCAGTAAAGTAAAAACACAGAGATTTTTACGTGGAAAATACCTGGCTCAAAAGGTGAAAAAAACCACGACCTACTCCTCAGTAGGATTTTCTCAAACTCTTCACTAAAACTCTGAGCCAAACGGACTTACAAAATAAACTCTTTTGTAATCCTAGGACTAACTCTAATCCCTTCGTAGTAACTAGCCTCTAGCTAATTTCTACAAGCTTCAAGTTACCTCTAACTTGAACAATGTATACCTATTACAATTGCTTCTATGAAAGCTGAAAAGATATAATATTAAATCTTCTACTACAACCAACTATACTCAATGACAAACATATGGAACTGTTTCTTCTAGTTGGTCTATAGCCTTTGTATCGCACAGTAATTCTGCTTACAAAATCTCTGGGAATTTTGCTTTCAGATCTTGATTCACTTCTGCACTTGTGCATTCTTAATTCAAGCAAGAATACTTCAATCATTTATAGAGTCAGTTGTTGAGTTTGTCGTTCAGTTCTGGTACAACTCTTCCTGGGAGAAAGAGTTCGTATTAAACTCAACTTCCTTCCTTCATTACTGTCCTTGCTGAATTCAACTTCTATTCTCTTATCAATTTGCAACCTTTTCGCATTAGGAGACACTCTCCTTGTTCATTGATACTTCATACTCGCATTCATCTCCTATGCATATACGGTTCATGTGCCAACGCGTTAGGTCAAGTATGTATGCTCTGATGGACCTGGTTCAACTGGTCAACCATTTGTTAATCTTCAAAACTATGCAGTGACTTGGGTCAACAAATTCCCCCTTTTTGATGATGACAAACTCTGTGCTTCTCCCTGTATACACTTCAAACACTTTGTGTGTTTTTTAAGCATTTATCATAGAGAAACCATTTTCATTATTAGGTTATAAATATCACTTGAAATATAAAAGCACATGTCTTCCCCTTTTTGGCATCATCGAAAAGTTTGCAAAATGATAAACTTACTAGTGTTGTTAACTATTACTCATGGCCATTGAGGCAACTGCAGGTGCAAAAATGATTAGTCATCATAATAAACCAATAAATGTAAGCTATCTAAGAAATTGAGACAAGTCAATAACAAAATAGCAAAAATTCATTGATTAGGAATGAACATAAGCAAGACGGAATAAAACAACAGAAACAGAACAACTGGTCTAAGAGGGGTTTTGGTAGCTCTGGACAACCTAAGGATGGGAAAGTGCAGAGGAGGTTGTGATCTTGGTTTGTAGAAGAGAAAGCATCTGGTTAAGAACACCCTCGTTCTTTTCCTTCTCTTTTGCTAATTCAGCCCTGAGATCATCTCGCTCAGCTTCAACCTCAATCAAACGAGATTTCAAACGAAGGATTTCCATATCCTTGATCTCGCTTTCCTGCACCAGAGCTCTGATTTGCTGCTGACAGGCTGCTTCCTAGATGAACCAGGTTCATCTGCAGGAACATTGACATTATAATCGCAAGTCAGCAACGTATCCTTCCCAAAATAGTCCTTGTCAATAGCCATCTCATCCTTTTCACAAGAACATCAAAATGAGCAAGCACAACTGTCAAAATAAAGCCATATGGGATTGCATGTGCTTTTTTTCCATTCACAACTCTATCCAAGATTTGGATGATGAAGGCTGGCCAATTAATCTGCTTTCCCCTATACAAACACTCCATCAAGGTCAGATCCATATAGTTGGCTATGTGCCTTCTTCTTCTCTTGGCAGCAAGAACTTGATGACAAACTCGAAGAGCAACTTGTGTTCTGGCTTCATTTGACTTTTGTAAATTGGCCTGGGTTCAATTTCCCTTTCATTGACACTGAAGAATCTGGTAATGTTGATCGCTGAGGCCATCCCATCCAAACTAGGCCATCGTTGCTTCGTGTAATCTTTGTAGCCTTCAGCAGGAATGTGCAGAATTTCTCCCAGCTCTTTAGCATCAAAAGAGACTTGAATTCATTTGACTGTGGTAGTGACCCTACCGTCCTTGACCACTGCATTACCCATGAACTCCACTAGTTCAGCTCTAGCCAACATTCCTTCCATGTGAAGGACCATGTTCTTCCACCCCTGAACATCCAGTGTGTCCAGCAGGTATTGCATCACAGGTTCCTTGAGATCCTTCAACAACTTTCCCTTTAGAATTGTTCTTTTGCAAAACAAGGTAATTCTGCCAGTCACCTCACCAACTTCCCCCTCATCTTCTCCACTCCACTCTTTATCATCATCTTTCTCAACAACCTTCACTTTTCTAGCCTTGGACCTGGTCCTTTTAACAGTTCTTGTAGGTGTGGCAGACAATGTAGCTGACTTATTTGAAGAAGCCTTAGCCCTTTTTTATTTTGGTGCCTCAACCACAACAGGAGCAGTCTGCTCCTCATGATGGACCAGGTCCATCGTATCCTCTTCAACCACAACAGTCTCCACATGCTCTCCTACTTTAGCCTTTCCCTTTGCAGCTCTCTTTTTCTTTCTCTCTAGCAGAGCCTTTTCAAACATTTCTTCTTCCTCTCTCACAGCACTACGTGTAGCACGCACCTTAGGAACAGGAGCTTCAGCAGCTACAGAAGCTTTCCTCTTCTTAGAAGGAACTAGGTTAGTAGCCTTCTTGGACTTCTGAGTCCTCTTTTTCTTGGGGTTATAGGACTCCCCCAGTTTCCTTAGTCTGTTAGCCAACGTCTTGTCCCCAGATGAACCAGGTTCATCTGCTCCTTTCTTCAAGCTTGCTAGTCCTGCCGCTGCTTCCTCGACTAGACTCCCCCCTAACTCTGTGACATCTTCTCTAACCTTCTCAGGAATGGGACCACAGATAGTCAATGTAGTACCATCCTCCCCAAATCCCTCTCTCTCAAGAACTTTACCTTTTTTCAATTTTCTTTGCCTACTAGGCACTTCAACATCAACTACCGACCCAACCAGAACAAACATGTTCTCATCATTAACACACTCAGAAATTTCATCAACATTACCTTTTTCAGAATTTGATGAACCAGGTGCTTCATCCTCGTTTGCTGATTTAAAAGATTCACTTGATGATTCAGAATTATTTTCCTTTTCAGCCTGCAGAATTGCCTCCAAGAATCTTGCACGGGATCCAGAAGCTTTCTGAAGATTGAGAACTGTATACAGATGGAGAATTTGAATCTGACATAGAGACCTCCATCATAATCACGATTTGGCAATGAAGAAGAAGAAGCAGGTGGTGGTGACGACATGATTACGAGTGTTGTTTAGGAAGAAAAGAAAAGTGATTAGTTTTGGGTTCGAGAAAAATGAGATGAACTTGGCTCGACGGTTACTTTATGAAGAAAAGAGTAATGATGAACCTTATATAAGATATGGCTATTAATTATACAACGGGCAGAATATTTATTCAAGTGGGATTCTAATAGTTGTAGGAGTGTCATTGACTAGACAGTTAAGAGTTCCCTACCTCTAGGCTAATTGAGTACTAATGGGACTCCTTGGAACTGGTTCATTTAGGGATTGGTACAAAGAATTTGAAATGAACCAAATATAGATAAAATCATGCTCATGTGTAACTGTAATTAGTTCAATAATTGTATGGAGATGAGCACGTACCTTGTCAGTCAGATGAACTAGCAGAGATGAGGTTCATCGTGTTAAAGTCCTTAATTTGCCTCAATTTACAAAGATATAGAAAATATCATTAGCAACCAGGGAATCATATTAATACATGGCAAGAGAGTATGACAGTAAAGATATAGAAAACATCGTTAGCAACCAGGGAATCTTATGTTAGTGTTTCTAGCCAAAAAAAAATTTATTTTTTTCAAATATTTTTTTTTTCAATCAGTTGATTTTAATCATCCCTAAATTCAAGCCTATTTCTCTCAAAATTCTCCCTACTTAGTGCTTTAGTAAATATATCTGTAATTTGTTGATCAGTAGCATAAAATTCAATTGAGATAATTCTTTTTTCATAGTTATCCCTCAGGAAATGGTGCCTAACATCTATGTGCTTAATTCTCTTATGATGAACCAGGTTCTTCGTCATACTAATGGCACTAGTGTTATCACAGAAAATAGTAATGCATCCCACATCTATACCAAAGTCCATGAGTTGTTGCTTGATCCATAGCAACTGAGCACAACAAGAGGTTGCAGCCACATATTCAGCCTCAGCACTAGACAAGGCTACTGAATTTTGTTTCTTGGTAGCCCAAGACACAAGGAATGAGCCCAGAAAGTGAGACATACCTGAAGTACTTTTCCTGTCAACCAGGAAACCTGCATAATCAGCATCAGCATATCCTATAAGGTCAAAACTACTACCTTTAGGATACCAAAGGCACAAATCAGCGGTGCCTATCAAATATCTCAAAATTCTCTTCACTGCAGTAAGGTGGGACTCCTTTGGATTTTCCTGAAACCTAGCACACAGTCCCACGTTGAACACAATATCAGGTCTGCTAGCAGCGAGATATAATAGAGACCCAATCATCCCTCTGTATAGCTTCTGATCAACGGATGAACCAGGTTCATCCATATCCAATTTTGTAGTTGTGGATGTGGGAGTGTCTATTTCCTTTGAGTCTTCCATTTTAAATTTCTTGAGCAATTCTTTCAAATACTTTTGTTGATAGATCATCTTTCCGTTTGAGTTTTGCTTGATTTGCAAGCCTAAGAAGAAATTTAACTCACCCATTATACTCATCTCAAACTCACTCCCTATAAGGATAGCAAATTCCTTGCTCAATTTTTTAGAAGTCGCCCCAAATATAATATCATCCACGTATATTTGCACAACCAGGAGATCCGTACCCTTTTCCTTTAAGAACAAGGTACTGTCAATTTTGCCTCGTTTGTACCCATGTTCTAGCAGGAATTTTGATAATCTTTCGTACCATGCTCTTGGAGCTTGTTTGAGACCATACAGAGCTTTGTCGAGTTTGTATACGTGGTCAGGTGACTCCTTGCTTTCAAAACCTGGAGGCTTCTTGACAAATACATCTTCCTTCACATAGCCATTGAGAAAGGCACTCTTAACATCCATCTGATGAAGAGTGAATTTCATGTGTGCAGCAAATGCTATAAGAAGTCTGATTGCCTCCAATCTTGCCACAGGGGCAAAGGTCTCATCATAGTCAATTCCCTCTTCTTGACTATACCCTTGAACAACTAGTCTTGCCTTATTTCTTGTAACAGTTCCATAATCATCGAGCTTGTTCTTGAAGATCCACTTGGTGCCAATCACTGATATGTCTAGTGGACTGGGTACCAAGTGCCATACTTGACTTCTTTCAAACTGATTCAGCTCTTCTTGCATGGCATTTACCCAATCAGCATCTTGTAGGGTTTGCCCAATGTTCTTTGGTTCAATCATGGATATAAAGGCATCAAATGCACACAGATTTTTAAAGGATGATCTTGTTTGATTCTGGATGCAAAATTTGTTATGATGTTCTCAAGAGGGTGAGAACTCTGATATCTGTGTGGTTTGAGTACCAGCTATTCATTCCTAGACAATCCTATGGTGTCTTGTTGTTGTGGAGCAGGATCAGGGCCAGGTTGCATATGTTGAATTCCCCATGTCATATTGCTTAGGGTAGTTGAACCTGGTCCATCACCTGTTTCATCTTCCATGTTTGCTTCAATGTTTTCACTGCTTCTCACCAGTCCAAGCTCCTCATATTCCGGTTCATGTCTCTCAGCAAGAGTGTTAGTTTCATCAAAGACAACATGTACACTTTCTTCTACACACATAGTTATTTTATTATATACTTTTTAAGCTTTTCTATGTGATAAATATCCCAAGAATACTCCCTCATCACTTCTGGGGTAAAATTTACATAAGGATTCTTTGCCATTATTATGCACAAAACACTTGCATCCAAAATCCCTAAGGTGGGATATGTTGGGCTTTCTCTATTTAAGTAATTCATAGGGAGTTTTCTCTACCAGAGGTATGGTCATGCGTCTATTGATTATGTAATAAGCAGTGTTTATTGCTTCAGCCCAGAAGCTGTGAGGTAGTTTGCTAGATAGAAGCATGGTTCTTGCCATGTCTTCAAGAGTTCTATTTTTCCTTTCAACAACCCCATTTTGCTGTGGGGTTCTAGGAGCAGAAAAGTTATGATTAACACCATGTTCATCACAGAACTCAGCAAACTTAGCATTCTCAAATTCAGTACCATGGTCAGATCTTATTGATGCTAGTTGATGTCCTAATTGATTTTGAGTTTTCTTGACAAATGAGGTGAACATATCAAATGCTTCATCCTTAGATGCCAGGAATAAGGTCCAAGTGAACCTTGAATAATCATCAACTAGCACCATCACATATCTCTTACCACCTCTGCTCAGAGTTCTCATAGGACCACACATATCCATATGAACCAGTTCCAATTTCCTGGTGGTACTGACTATTTTCTTACTTTTGAAAGAGGACCTTACCTGCTTCCCCCTTGCACATGCCTCACAAACTTTTTCCTTCTTTAACTTAGTGTTAGGAAGTCCTACCACTAAGTCCTTAGAGACTAGTTTGTTAAGTTGAGTTAGACTCGCATGACCAAGTCATTTGTGCCACAAGAGGGGATCACTGTCCAACACACTTAGGCAAGTGAGTTCATTTTCAGACAGTGTGGACAAGTCTATGACATAGATGTTATTCATTCTTTTCCCTGCAAAACAATCTTGTCAGTAAGCAGGTTAATCACAAAACATTTTGTGGAAGTAAAGGCAACCGGGTTACCTCTGTAACACAGTTGTGATACATTGATCATGCTATATTTCAAGCCATCTATCAGATACACATGTTCAACGGATCATGTGTCATCCTTACCTACCTTACCAACCCCAATAATTTCACCTTTCTTACTGTTTCCAAAGGAGACATTTTCTCTTTTGAGACTTTCAAGTGAAAGGAATTGTTCCATATTCCCTGTCATATGTTTTGAGCAGCCACTACCCAAATACCAATTTTGGTTGGCTCCTCTCACTTGAACCTACAAAAAGAATCAGGGGTTAGTTTTAAGAACCCAAACTAGCTTGGGTCCTTTTCAAGGAGAGTGAGATACTTGTTTTTGGATCCCACTTGGGCAATTGACTTCCAAAGTCAATCCCTCTCCGGTTGATACTATGATTCTCTTGAAGCCATATCAGGGCATCAGAGGATTTATTCCATTTACAAGTTCGATCTAATTCATGTTTGACTTTGCCAAGTTCTTCGTTAAGAGTTCTTATCTGTTCATCCTTGGCATACATCTTATCTTTTAGTTTTCCCACGTTTTCTTCTAACATGATATGAGAATAATCAACAACCTTTTTACTGGATCCTAGCTTTAGCTTTAAGTTTTCAGATTTTAGTTCTAGAATCTCAGTTTCAAGTGGATGAACCTGGTTCAACAAGACAGTGTTTTTCTTTTCAGATTCACTGACTCTGATTTCCAGGTTCATGCACTTTGCTTTTAGCATTGCACATTCTTTAGATAGTTGATCCTTCTCTTTGGTTGTTTCCTCAGAATCATCTATGAAATCAAGTAGCAACTCAGAGAGTTTTTCCTTAGATAGGAACTTTACTTTATTTTTAAGATGGGAGATACTTACCTCTGGTTCTTCATGTGATTCCACATCAGATTCTCCAATTTCCGTGAGCGCCTGATCTTCAGTCTCCCCATCTTCTGATTCCTCATCTGAACTTTCCCCCCAAGCAGCAACCATAGCCTTTGTTGTGGTTTTCTTGGGTTGGACCTGTTCCTTCTTCCTGTTCCTTCTTTCATATCTCTCCTTTTTCCATTCTACTTCCCACTGAGGACAGTTTTTGATGAGATGGTCAGTCTTACCACATTTGTAGCATCCCTCGTTGGTTGGCCTTTCTGGAGCTTTTGCTTTGTTGTAGTTTCCTCCTCTAGAGATGCCCTTCTTCCTCATGAGAAAGTTTCTGAATTCTTTGGTAATCATGGCCATCTCTTCCTCCAGATCTGTTCCCTCAGTGATTCTTAGTGCTAGACTCCTTTCCTTCTTTAGACCATCCATCTTCATTGTTTGCCTTCTCAGTTCATAGGCAGTGAGGTTTCCAATCAGCTCATCTAATCTCAGGGTTGCCATATTTTTGGATTCCTGGATGGCAGTATTTTTGCTTTCCCAGGAAATAGGCAAGACCCTTGTTAGGATCTTCTCAACCCTGTCCTCTTCAAGAATGACTCTTCCAAGAGACTTCAGTTCATTAGTCAAGGTTGTGAACCTTGTGTACATCTCTTGGATAGTCTCTCCTTCTTTCATAGTGAAGTTTTCATACTGAGAGTATAGTAGAGTACCTCTTGACCTTTTTACCTGAGGTGTTCCTTCATGGGATACTTGCAAGGTATCCTAGATTTCTTTGGCGGTGGTGCAGCTTTGGATTCTGTTGTACTCGTCTGGACCTAGTCCACACACTAGCCACTTTTTGGCCTTTGCATTCTTCTCCTATTTCTTCTGATCCTCATCAGTGCAGTCAGCTCTAGTCTTTGGTACATCTATACCTTCAGCAATCTTCATCATAGTAGCAAGAGGACCATCAATGACTATGTCCCAGAGTTCATAGTCTTCTCCAATCAGGTGGTCCTTAATCTTGTTCTTCCACCAAGAGTACTACTGGCCATTGAAGAGTGGTGGCCTTGCAGTTGATTGACCCTCCCAGTTTCCAGGTGGTGCACTCATCTTGGTCTTCTCCAAGGTGTTATCCTTTCAAGGATAACCTGCTCTGATACCAATTGATGTTTTAGATGTCAATACCACACAAGAAGATAGATTAGTTTGTGTGGTATCCAATTTTTCGAGTGTTGTCTCTCTAGAAGAACCTGGTTCTTCTTGGTGTTCCAACTTCTACTGTTGCGGAATAATAAAAGCAGTAAAGTAAAAACACAGAGATTTTTACGTGGAAAACACCTGGCTCAAAAGGTGAAAAAAACCACGACCTACTCCTCAGTCGGATTTTCTCAAACTCTTCACTAAAACTCTGAGCCAAACGGACTTACAAAATAAACTCTTTCATAATCCTAGGACTAACTCTAATCCCTTCGTAGTAACTAGCCTCTAGCTAATTTCTACAAGCTTCAAGTTAACTCTAGCTTGAAAAATGTGTACCTATTACAATTGCTTCTATGAAATCTGAAAAGATACAATATTAAATCGCCTACTACAACCAACTAGACTCAATGACAAACATATGGAACTGGTTCTTATAGCTGATCTGTAGCCTTTGTATCGCACAGTAATTCTGCTTACAAAATCTATGGGAATTTTGCTTTCAAATCTTGATTCACTTCTGCACTTGTGCGTTCTTAATTCAAGCAAGAATACTTCAATTATTTATAGAGTCAGTTGTTGAGTTTGTCGTTCAGTTCTGGTACAACTCTTCCTGGGAGAAAGAGTTCGTATTAAACTCAACTTCCTTCCTTCGTTACTGTCCTTGCTGAATTCAACTTCTATTCTCTTATCAATTTGCAACCTTTTCGCATTAGGAGACACTCTCCTTGTTCATTGATACTTCACACTCGCAGTCATCTCCTATGCATATATGGTTCATGTGCCAACGAGTCAGGTCAAGTATGTATGCGCTGATGGACCTGGTTCAACTGGTCAGCCATGTGTCAATCTTCAAAACTATACAGTGACTTGGGTCAACAAGATGCATCTATGAGATGGTTACATGTGCAATTATTATTAACCCGCAACCTGGTGTTTGCGAGGTAACTTGCTCAATTATTTAATTTAGAGTATAATTTCCAGATTTTCTATTCAAGACAGTTTATCTTGATAAGTTGGTTTATATTACAGTTAATTTAGCAAAATAATTTATTGAGTGCTTCCACTTAATAGCTAAATTATTTTTTATGAGGACAAAGTTATCTGTATCAGTTTGATATAAGTTATATACGAAAGTATATTATGTTTTCACCGCACAAGTGGTTCAAGGTCTGAAACTAAATAATTCAATCTTATTTTGCCCTTATGTGATGATACTGAAATGACGGTTCTAACAAGATTGCATGAAGACAATTCATCTCCATGGGGAATGGTGATTTCAAGGTAAAACTAATACGTTCAAGTTAATATGGCTGATATTTTTATCAATCTCTACCAACGATCTTTTGAAGATGGTGCACAAGATTGAAATGCAAAGGCTCAAGTATGTGAATTGATGCTCTCATCAGAGGGAGTTAATACGCGTTGTATTCTTTTTCCCTTATAAGATTTTGTCCCACTAGATTTTCCTTGTAAGGTTTTTAATGAGGCAATCAAAAGGCATATTTCTAAAATGTATACTCTTTTTCCTTCACTAGAATTTTTTTCATAGATTTTATTTTAGTTGGTTTTAACGAGGCACATTATCTGTTGAATAGACATTCAAGGGGAGTGTTATAAATAGAATTGTATTTAAGGTGAATGTCTATATTTTAGAGAGATTTTAGGGTTTGTAACTTGGTGGCTAAGTCATTATTTTCCTATAAATAGAGGGGTTCTATACTAGTGTAATTCATGCCAAATCAATAAGAATTCTCTATCTACTTTGTTTGCAATACTCTTCTTCTCTTATTGTTCGATAACACTATTTGACTTTTAGAATTTATTTTAGAAAAAAAAAAGAGCATCATTTTGAACAAAGACAAATAATTAAATTCATATCTTTTAAATTGGCAAAAAAAATGGAATTGTAAGTAATGTCATTTAAACAGTAACTATTTGAGAAAAAAGTTTGCCGATAGAATTACAGTAAAGAAAAATAATATATATACTGTCAATAAAGAATACCTATCATAGTCGTTAACGGGATTTTGGAGTAATCTCGTGGTCATATTAATAGTAGATCCTCAAGGGATATTTCAAGCCACTCAATTAGAAAATATGATTATGGTTCATATCACACCAATTATAATTCCTTCAAAATTCTAATGTTTATTTTGATTGTTGAAATAACTAACTCGGTGTATTTTACGTACCTCGCAATTTTAATTTAGATTTTTAGATTAAAAATGAGATGCAAGTATCTCTCTGGAATCCAGATTGACTGAGACTCCATTTTATTTTTAAAATTATACTCCGCAAAAAGTCTCTGTGGATGCCGTTGAAAGTTTATAAATGGACCCTCAACCCTATGAATCCCACTCCACAATTCCACCAAAACCATCTGACAAAATCTCAAACTCTCCATCAAGAAATAAAAGTGAAGAAGCCAAAACGTCCTACAGGGATATGGTCACATCTTCGAACAGCATGGTTTTCACCCCAAATATTAATCAATGCAACCTAGAGATGTCAGAAGTTTTTCAAAAAGGAGCAGTAATGGCAAGCCCTTTACAATCTCCCACACACGGTATTAAATGGATCACTCTTACGGATGAGTATAAACATAGAATCTATGAACCTTGGCAATGCTCAATTATGATTAAATTACTTGGTAAGCGTATAATGCACCAATATTTGAAAAGGAAAATCCAAGAGCTCTGGAGACCAACACAAACCTTCTCCTTATGATCTAGGGAAAGACTATTTCATCATTAAATTCAAAAAAAAAATATGGATAAAGCACTCCATCAAGGCCATTGGTTTGTAAATGGGTATTACCTCTCTGTGATCAAACGGAAACCTAATTTTGTGGCTACAAAAGAAAAACTAACAACCTCTGCTATATGGGTTAGATTGCCACAATTAGCTACCAAATTCTATGATAGCAAAATACTACAAAAAATTGGTAACTCCATTGGCCATCTAGTGAAAATTGATGTTTGTACATATTTAACAATGAGAGGTCGTTATGCCAGACTCTGTGTGGAAATTTCATTAGAGAAGTCAGTTCAACCTTTCATCTTCATTGGCACTCACAAGCATCATATCCACTATGAGGGAGAAAATCTTCTATGTCTGAACTGCAGTAGATTGGGCCACACATCTACTGCATGCAATAATAGGCAACAAATCCCTAAAGAAGCCTCCAGTCCAAACACCACTACAACAAAATAATATGAGGAGAACCAAGAGGGAGAATGGCAAATTGTCACCTTTAACAGAGGCAAGAAAAAGAATGTGAAAAAAAATACGGCAAGTATCCATACTCCTAAGGAGATGCTTCAAGTCCAGGTATCTCTGTAAACCTTTACAATGCCAACACAGGTAAGTACATTGATACTCAAATTCTTCAATACAAGACTAAGGACCCTAGGAAAACTGCCACCAAAAAGATTATGGACAAAACCACTTCACCATACTAGAGGAGGAGCACATGGTTTTGGACACTATTAAAATTAATGAAAAAGTTAATAATCCTAATTATTCCCATGCAATTAGCCACTTACGCAATAGTTAGTGACGTGGCAATGCATGACCCTTACGTGCCTATTCCCTCCACTAATCAAAACAGTGGCATGCATATAGATATTAACAAACACATTATTGATCCTAATAAGACTACTAACCCTACCCAACAAGCTACTAATCCTAATAATCAACAAACTACAAATCCCCCCAAAATCGATCTTACAAGAAACAATCTTTCTCTAAAGATCGAGAACTCTGAACACCCAGAGCATGACAGCCACATGGCATCAAAGGAACAAAAAGACCTCCAAATGGCTACTAACATATATCACGGCAAGGATATCAAATCCTTCCATATCCACCCTATAAATCTAAAAGGTAACCATTTAGAGACCTTGTAGGAGCCCTTCCCCCCCCCCCCAATCATTAACACTACCACCAATCCCATCCCCCACTTGGATAGCCTCATCTCCATGCCTGTTGGAAACTCTTTAAATACCAAACAATCCACACAACTCTCAAACCAAACGATGGAAAATCCACACCATGCACCCCCACAACCAGTAAAACCCCAAGTGGTTTATGTCCAACCTCCCCAAGCCCAAGATTACCAACCACTATCGTGGATGGAATGGGATTAATGGGGCATGCAATCTCATTCAGCATCTAAGTGAATGGCCAGGAGGCAATAGTGGTCCTCCACAACACACAATATTTAGCTCAACTAATATCGGAGGGAATGGGCCCAGTAATGAGCAATTACCTGAATCAAATATGGCTCAATAACATTCTGCACCCTCTAGCTACTTTAATGAACCCCAACCTAGTCCAAACAATGATCCACCAATGGAACATGCCACCTCACTTCAACATTTTTCAACCACAAAACATTCTCCCGGATCTTCCCTTCTTCCCATCAGAGATGCCGACACAACTAAATCCCATTTTCATGCCCTGGGAAGTCAATCCACAACCACAGGATCAACCTGTCAACCAGGAAATCCACATGCAGCACCACCTCACCCACAGTCAATGCAATAACAAGGCCAGGCAGAAGCAGTAATGGAGGAAGAAATAGAGGAACCCCTAAACCTAGCCTTAGAGCGAGTCCTAGAGTTCTCAAATCTAGACGGGGTAAAGGTGTTTTTATTCATGGAGATGTAGGAGAAGAGGCACGTACTCAACTGTCCCTTAGCACTCTACAAGTGCTCGATGGACATAAGGCCACCACAGGACCCAATTGTGGGCAACAGGGCCATGATACTGGTGTCATCCCTAAGAAGGAACCTTATTTTTCCAGGGGGAGTGAGGGAGAATGGGGAGGCAGTGAACACAAACCAAACTCGTCCAATGAATCATCCAACTAATATTATCATTTGGAACATACGGGGGGTAATAATGATAACTTTCGAAGAAACTTCAGGGAAATGATCGATATCCATCGCCCATGCATGGTTGCCCTACTGGAGACTAGGTTGATTAATCACGAAAATTGTCTTAAAGACTTTGGTTTTACTAAACTAATCACAGTTCCTGCTGAGGGGCAGTCAGGTGAAATGGTCGTCATGTGGAATCATGAGGTGGTGACAGTTCAAATTTTCACTCGTAGGAACCAGGAAATCCACGCTACTATTGAGGTATTACCCATTCAAAAAACTTGGATTTTTACATCTATTTATGCTAGTACTAATTATTAGTTTAGGAATACCTTGTGGGATAACCTTGAATGCATATCTAATAGCTATAATGGTCCTTGGTTTATTGGAGGAAATTTTAATGATATACTAGGGGCAAATGAAAAACATGGTGGTATACCTATTAACAATAATAGAACAGGCTTTCTCCTTTCAAAAATTTCTAAGTGTAATCTCATGGTAGGATATAAAGGTTGTAAATTCACTTGGTCAAATCATAGACATAAAAGTAGAGGTTTAATTATGGAAAGATTGGACAAAGTCTTAGGAAACAAAAAATGGTGTGACCTTTTCCCTAACTATTTCGTAATACACTTACCCAAGACTCAATCCGACCATAATCCGTTGCTTATTGAACTAATCCCTAGAAGTAGAAAACATCATACTCAACCTTTCCGGCTTGAGACCTATTGGTGCAAACACCCCGATTTTTACAACCTTGTAAAGGCTAACTGGTTGGATAAAGAATATATTAGGGCTAGCAACTCTTTCCTTAATAGTGTCAAATCTTGGAAAAATAGGACCTTTGGAGACATAATAGGAAAGAAAAGGAAGATTCTAGCAAGACTCCATGGCATCCAAAACTCAAAGAATTATACGAGCAGTATTCTCCTTCAAAATCTAGAGATTTCCCTTTAAAAGGATTATAATGACTTTCTAAAGATAGAAGAGGACTACTGAAAACTTAGATCTAGAATCATGTAGTTAGATGATGGAGATGTGAATACCAAATTTTTCCACATATCGGACTCTAATAGACGAAGGAAAAACAATATTATCTTTTTTAAGGATGAGGAGGGAAATTGGATTAACGACCACCTTTTAATCACTAAACATGTTTCTGATTATTTCTCAAATATTTTTACTACTTCTCATGTGCGTACCAACTGGAAAGACATAAATGTCTCTAACTCTAGTAGCACTTCTATTGACCTTAGCTCCCTAGATGCTCCTCTATTAGACATTGAAGTCAAGAAAGCAATTTTCTCCTTTAAGCCTTTCAAAGTTTCTGGTCTTGATGGACTACACCCCTTTTTCTATCAGAAGTATTGGAGTCTCATAGGACAATCAGTCACTAACCTTTGACACGATATCTTCAATACTCAATAGGAAATTAATAAAACTTACATTTGTTTGATACCTAAAGTGCCAAAGGCTAATAGCATAAAAAAACTTTTGTCTTATTGGCACGTGTAATACCATATACAAAACTATTACTAAAATCTTGGCAAATCGGCTAAAACCTTTCCTAGATAATATTATTAGCCCATTCCAAGCAAGTTTTATGAAAAATAGAAGAGTTGCGGATAATGTTATTATAATTCAGGAATTAGTTACTAACCTAAGAAATATCAAAGACAGGCAGGGCCATATGATTCTAAAAATAGATTTGGAAAAAGCTTTCGACCGCATTGAATGGTCCTTTGTATATCGTGCCCTTAGATTCTTCAATTTTCCTCCAAAATTCACCAATATCCTTATGAATTGTATCTCATAAAGCTCTATAGCAATTCTAGTAAATGGCTCCACCACTACTTTTTTTGAACCTAGCAGAGAAATTAGACAGGGAGACCCTCTATCCCCCTATATCTTTATTCTTTGTCTAGAATTTATTCTAGATGTATTGAATACCAGATAGATATTTATAAATGGGATACAATTACCATAGGAAGGAAAAGCCCTAGTTTTCCCATTTGTTTTTCGCAAATGACCTAATCTTAATGGCCAAGGAAAACGAGAAATCGTGTCTTACCATCAAATCAACCCTTGATCTATTTTGCTCCCTATCAGGCCAAAGCATAAATCACTACAAGTCCAAAATTCTCTTCTGTCATAATTGCGGCCTTGGTATCATTAAGATTGTCCTTAATACACTAGGAGTCAAAAAAAGTGATCACTTTGGTACTTACTTAGATTTTCCTATCCACACAAAAAATCCAAAGTCAAAAGATTACCAGTTTATAATTGATAAGATGAGATCAAGACTTGCCTCTTGGAAGATGAGATTTATTAATATAGCTGGTCGAATCACTCTAGCCCAATCTTGTCTCAACTCTATTCCCAACTATTACATGCAATTTGTTATGTTACCCAAAAAAATCCTAAATAGTATTGACAAAATCCAGAGAGACATTATCTGGGGTACCAATGAGAATAAAAGGAAAATGCATTTAGTTAAATAGACTAAAGTTTGTCAACCAAAGAGCTTAGGAGGGCTTGGTATCCATAGTGCTTATAACAAAAATATGACCAATCTTGCTAGTTTAGTTTTGAGACTTCTTACCCAAGCTACAACCCCCCGCCAAAACTTATTATCACAAAATATGGGAGAAACTGCTCAAAATTAAACATATCCTTTATATGGAAAGCCATCACAAAAGGATGGGAATTATGCAATCAAGGACTCACTTCGTCTCCTCGTCTTAAATCTAATCTCAACATTTGGGATACCAAATGGATACCAAATACCAAAAACCTTAGAAGTTCAATAGAGCGACCCTTTACGCCTGATATATAATCTAAAAATCAGAGATATCTACTCAAAAAAGAATTGGGATCTCACAAAATTATCAATAATAATTCCTCAGGACATGCAACAAAACTTTCTTAATGTTAGAATTTGCTCTAAAGGTCCTCAAAATGATATTCTTATATGGTCCCTTACTTCTAAAGGAACCTTCACAAGCAAACGTTGTTATAATCTAATCAAACATGTAGATACAAATCAATTGGAGTACAACTGGATTTGGTCATTATCATGACCTAACAAGATTAAAAAAAAATTATGGCTTTGTCTCCAAAATAGACTGCTTTGTAGAAAGTATCTATCACACACTAGTATTAACATTGATCTTATATGTCCCATATGTGATAAGAAAGAAGAAGAAACCATCACCAATATTTTTCTTAATTGCAACATTAGTAAAATTCTCTGGAACAAGTTTAGGGGTGTTACTCCTCATGATCGGTCAAAGGGACACTGCTAACTCTATTAAAAAATCGAAAGGTGTCCATGAAATGTAACCTTCTGGAATGGGATCATATGCTACCCTTTGTCCTATGGGAAATATGGACTAACAGGAATACCAACAACCAAAACAACTTGAAAAACAATGTGAATATCAATAATATCATTCAAAAAGCAGGGGCGTACAAGATGCTCACGGAAAATTATCCTTTTCTCATTTAGAAGATTCAACTACAAATGAAGTGGCAAAGGCCTCCTAAAGGATGGTATAAACTAAATATCGTTGCTAGC
The DNA here is from genome assembly GCA_005239525.1 of Nicotiana knightiana. Taxonomy (NCBI): domain Eukaryota; kingdom Viridiplantae; phylum Streptophyta; class Magnoliopsida; order Solanales; family Solanaceae; genus Nicotiana; species Nicotiana knightiana. The sequence goes on along the minus strand of ML429015.1, from coordinate 48,269 downwards.
CATAACAACTCTCACACCACGTTAGGGGTAGTGTTCTGTAATGCAAATGGTCAATGGATTGTTGGCTTCACTAAGAAAACTCATGCGAGGGGATCACTGGAAGCTGAACTAAAAGCCATTAAAGAAGGTCTAATAACAGCACAAGAGTGGGGCTTATTCCCACTAGAAATCGAGACGGATTGTGCGGAGGCCATTCAAACCATACAATGTGGTAAAATACTTTTTAACAATATTGTTAAATTTGCAGGTCACTAATGCACCAAGAGAAGATAATAATCCTCCAGCACACGTTCGGGGAATGTAACAGTGTGGCTCACACCATGGCAAAGATGGGAAACACTGCAGGAAGGAAGAAGCAAGTTTTTGTGGTACCCCCATATATTGTTTTTAATCTTATTAACTATGATGTAAACAATGATCATGTTTTGTTAAGTACCTAATTATGAATGCTTGCAATAATCTAGCAGGGAATCAATGTGTTCTAAGCGGCGCTCTACTAGGCCATGGTGTAACAAGAAATATGTGTTTTTGGTGCGTGCATGATGCATCAATTAGCTATCATTAAATTTTCCAGGAACTTGAATCCAAGAAATATGTTACCGTAATTCATAGGAGGAGGGTACTTGTCCATTTAGCAACTAGCAATTGTCGTGCATGTGCCAATATGTTTCGTAAAAGTCTAATCTGGTATGTATTTGGCATTATTTTAGGAAACGATAAACAGAAATTGAATATGTATGAGAGAATGTCCAAATGATAATCAAATTATCTAAGTAATAAATGTATTAAGTTGTACTGATCGACTCGTCAAAGGATAATTATAAGAACAATACTAATAATTAATCTTCCAAATTAATAGAATGATAGTTGAGCTGAGAATATAATTAAATAAATAAAAATACGTTCTCTCTAACAGCCACACATCATCAAAAAGAATTTTTACATGCATAAACAGAATCAAGCCCGTGCGTGTTAAGAATATAATTAAATAAATAAAAATATATTATCTCTAACATCTTAAGCTTTCAGATGATGTTGTCATACACTTCCATGGGCGAAGCTACTTCTCTCCAAGGGTGGTCAACTTACCACCCTTCGCCGGAAAATTATACTCCGTATAAAGTAAAATATTACTTGTTATTAATTAAAAATAGACTTTAAACACCCTTACATAGCCTAATAGCAAAGGTTTGAACACCCTTATTAAATTTTCTGACTTCGTCACTATACACTTCAATAAGCTATTCAAAAGGAAGAAAAAAAAGGGCAACTCAGTCCAAAAAATTCTACAGCCTCGAACAATGTTATTGAGTAATTAATTGGGGTAGGGGTGGGGGTGGGGGTGGGGGGAGGAATTACATGTAAGCTTTGTCGAGAGAGCATGCATATAGGGATAGTATGAGAGAGGCAACACAATGGTGTGTCCGAAGGAGCAATCAGAAATTGAGATTGAAACAAAATCCATGCTACTGTGCCAGGTCCTTGGCAAGCAGTGGACTGTACCTTCAGTTTCTAGGAAATAAAACATATTATCAAGTCGTCCATAGTCCGTACAGGGAAGGTTAAAGCTTAGCAATCAAATGTGCTCTGAAAAACCAAGTCCTTCATCTATACAATCATGATCAAGTTCAAGATTCAAAGTGTGGCTACTAATAATCCATTCATGATAATCTCAAATCCTTATTCATGACGGATAATACGAATTCAAGATCAAGTTGAATCTGACTAACTCCATCAAATTCAAGATCGAGCTCAAAGTCCTTGAATCAAGATTTAACTGAATAGGGCACTGACAAGCTGTTGCAAATAAGTAAAAAAAAAAGTAAGTGTTAAGGTCTAAGGAATTTATGTCAATTTTACTGCCACTAAATGGAGAAAATAAATGATGATTAGGGAAGAAAAAGTGAGAAGTATCGGATAGGAGTCTGGTTTGGGAAAATGCTTCCCCCTATTGTTGCATCTTTATTTATTTTCATGACATACCTGTTAGAGGGCTTTGGCAGGCTGGAATCAGTGGTGGCAATTTTTCATGATTTATTCAACTTTTTGAGATGGTCGTAAAAAGTTGATCATAAGAAGCGTTCAAAGTGACAGCAGTTACCGGAAAAACTTTGCTCGTAACATGCCCAAGCTTACCACATTTAGACAGAATTTATAGGTTGTACATGGGTTCTCTGTTCCAAGGAATAAGGTCCATTATTTTCAAGTTCTCTCTTAGAATTAGAAATATTGAGAAAAGAGTAAACCCAAAAAACTGGTAAAAACAAGTTCAACGTATACAGCATAGGAGGCAGGACAAGAGAAAAGATGGTAAACACACTTGTGTCGGCATAGAAATAGATAAGCATACTTAAATAACTTCCTCAACAAGAAAATATAATACACCCTCTATCCAAATTTATGTAAAAGAGTACAAATTATAGAGCATATCCGAACGTAGATTCTTCACATTTTGCAAAATATAATTACATACATGGGCAATACATTTTTCCTTGGTAACGATTACACATTGAAAAAAGTTTGAGGGAGTGCATAATCAATTGTCTTGCAGGAATTTGGTTTCATTTCTAGAAACAGCATTCAAATTTTAGCAACATAATATTCAAAAGCAACAAAAAATAAGCTAGATGTGCTACTAATATAAGAATCAACGAACCCATCAAGCACCATATGGTCCAAAACTTAATTATCTAAAATATTGTTCGAATACTTAAAACATAACACGGAGATAAAATATCTTTCCAGCAAACAAAAAAAAGTAAACAACATCACAAACAACAGACTTAATCAAACAAGCTGAAACCCATGTCATCATCCGACACCTCAGCAGGCTCCTCCTTCTCCTCCTCCTTGGCAGCAGCAGGAGCAGCAGCAGAACCAGCAGCTGCAACAGGAGCAGCAACAACAGCGGCAAACTTGCTAGGATCCTGCAGTGGCAAACATAGTTAAGACAAAGTAATTGCTAATATTTATATATATTTTAACCAATCATTAATAACATACCTCCAGGTATTCCTTCACTTTGTCAGCCAGAGGGAAAGAATAGTCTGTCTCAACAGCAATGGCCAAGACATTCTTGTATGCATTGGTGAACATGTGTGGTGCAGCAGCCAACGTTGGGTAAGAGATGGCCAATGACAAGGAGGTAACCATAGAAACTCCCATGGCAAACTTTTCAATGAGATCATCCTCAGTCAGGTCAAGAACCTCAGGACTGAAGACAGATCCATTGTCATAAACAGAGAGGACAACAAGACCATATGAGAAGGGCCTGATTCCAAGTTTGGCAAGCAGAGCAGCTTCAGAGGAACCAACTTTCTCACCCTTCTTGATGAGCTCCACAGGGGTGATAATTTCAACAGTACCCTTGTTAATCTTGGTGGGAATGTTGAGCACCTGTACAAGGACATGGTTGAGTAAGGAAGAGTACCATACAGAGGATAAGTGAGAAACAAGATTATGTAGGGTAATAGATACCTGAAAGAAAGATGTCTGGGAGGGATCCAGTCCAGTGTTTCCAGGAGGGACAACAACATCAACTGGTGCTACCAAACCAACACGAGCAGGTGCTCCAACCTATAACACATACCACAATTAAGGTTGGATGATAATAGGGATTAAACTTCGAATCAGTTGAACTGACAATAAGCTGTCATACTAAAAATGTCATCATCAATTTGTGTAAGAATGCACTTTCAGTACTATCAGGCTAGGATGAATTGACAAAGTAAAAACACAAGTTCAGATGGCAAAAGTAAACAGAATAGCTACAAAGGCTGCATTCCTTTGACAATGATTCCAATATGAAAAGATGACCAATTTATTTAAACTCCCAATATGAAATTGACAGCAACATGGAATTAATGTAATCCATTAAAACACAAAATACCATGCATCTCAAACGTAAAACAGGTTATCAGGAGTCAAGATCACATGGAAAGCAAATGACATAAAGCAAAGTTTCATCGTTTTAAATGTCAATCAAGTGTGAGGAACACGAATTCAATGAAACACACAACCACATGGATGATTACAAAAAGAAGCAATATAGCCAATCTACCTTGTACTTTGCAACTTCCTCGCTCACTTCCTTCAAGTCACCCTTAGTGAAGATCAATCCCACGTTACCCTATTGCAAAATTAAAAATAAGTTCAGTTCATTTAATCAGCTATTTGAGTACTACCAATACTCTGAAAGACAAATCATGACTCTAATATAGCAACTGAACATATGAGCGGAATAGTCTCTTTCCTTTTATCTTTACATGATTACTCAGGGGATTTAACTAACTGGAATGTTAAAGAGCTGTATCAAAGTACCATTAGAATGTTAACTCTGACTACGATAAAACAAAAAAATTAAAGGATACACGCCAGAATAAAAATAAGAAAACGAAAAAATATATATAACTTCCGAGCATGCTTATACTAAGATACCATAATTTTAGATTTTTCAAAAGATTAAAAATATAAGCAAACCAGCCATTGTTAAAAACTAAAACTTACAACAAGGAGGGGGATGAGATTAAGGATGGTGTTGTTGCCGGTTTTTTCAGCGTGAACTCGAATAGTCCTCTTCATCATAGTGTTCTTTCCCATGAGAACAATGGAGTCACCTCTCAAACCCTTCCTAATGTTCTGGAGCTGTTTGGAACCAACGTTGTCAGCAGCCGCCACGAGCACCTGAGTGTACTCATCCAAAAGTTGGCACATCTTTGAGTCATAAGCGATCTTCTTCTCGGCCTTAGTTGCTTTGGGTGCCATTGATAAAGTTTCAGATGTGATGCAACAAACTAACTGTATGTGAATGTACAGAAGAACTAACAAAACCCTAAAAAGTGAAAGGAAGAGATTTGGGGGTTGTTACAACAAAATGAGGGCCAAGACTGGTTTCAGAGTTCAGCCAAGGCGGACAGCAACGGCGCCGTCACTTTAACCTCTTCGATTCAGATTTTGGGTTTGCTTGAGAGGTAGAAGGAAAAACCCCAATGCTGGTTTGCTATGCGGACTGATGGTTGGGGCTGATGGAGAAATTATATAGTGGTCGAGGATTCAATGACCTAAATTGGACGGTTGAGATTGGTTGGATTAGAGGGACGGTGATTTTCTTTGAAATGGACTGGATATCTTGTTTGGGCTAATAAATATGGGCCCATCCTTCCACGATTTTTTTTTGCGAAAATAGGAAATTATATTACAAAAAATATCAATAGAATCCTGTTAGTTGTACACTTCTTTATATAGGCGTGCGAATTTTGGGGTATTAAGGATTCTTTCAGATTTTTTCAAACGCAAATCACGTTGTATTAATTTTTGGTTGTTTCTCTTCAAATTTTACGACTCTGTTTTTGTGATACACTCTGTTTCACCATTTTTTCGGATTTCAAAAATCAAAAGCGACTAAATTAGCTACAATTCTTCTGTAACAAACGCAATTATGTCAAAAATCTCAATTATGCTTCAACTGAACAGGAATTGGGATAGTTATGGGAGATATAGAGAATTTCAGGGCGATGGAATTGTAGTCGGTGAGGATGCGAGTAATAGCCTATTGAATTCTACAATAGCAGAGCATCTAATGATCTATGCATCCGAAAAAATAATAGAAATCAAATACATTGTCAATGAACATTGTCCTCCAATGGAAATTAAGAACAATATGGGTGTTCGTGTATATATGGAGAAGAAAAAGAAAAATAAAAGCTTAGGATCATATCTGCTATGTATAACAGTTCGCGATTTCAATTTGGAATTGAGTATCACCAATGCGAACACAGTTGCAGGTTTGTGCTGTTATATGGGGATCAAATTTTGGTTGTATATTACTGTCATACAATTTATCTACAATATTTTTACAAATAAACTACATGTCAAAGTCTCTCTATATATATATATATCAGTATTGAATTTCAAAAATATCTATAATATTTCTACAATTATTCTACAATAAAACTACATATCATTTGAATGTCAATATGAAATACAGAATTTCAATATTTCTACAAATTACCTACAAAATATGTACAAAAAAATATTCATAACAGTATTTAGCTTTATTTTCTTGCAGGTTCATCTGGAACACTAACGTTAATTGATATGCCAACATCTCCGGCGATAGAGAAATATGAAAATATATTAATAACAGAAAGTACATCAATTGTTATTGAAGTAAGACAAGTATATCAAAACAAGCAAACAATTGCAAGTGCAATGAAGTAATATTTTGTCATGCACAAGTTCCAATTTAGGGTGAAAAGATCTAGTGCTAGAAGGTATGAACATATAAATGGTCAAAACTTTTTTTTTTTTTTTTTTGTAGTTTATTTGTAAATTTTTACTTCTTCAGTTTTTTCTTGTGATAATGTTTTTCAATATTGTAGATACTTTGTAGTTATTTTGTAAATAAATTGTTTGATATAATCTTTTATGCTGCAACGTTTTTTTTTTTTAATCTACATTTTTTATACCAGTGTTTAAATTATTTTTATTTTGTAGCTACTGGCTGATATGTGTTGGTGAAAATTATACATGGCACTTCAAGGCAACCAGCATAAATGATTCTGTAATTTTCAAGGTTAGAAATTTCAACAGCTTGCACATATGCTCTTTGATGGACAATACATTCATACAACGCAAACCTACTGGCATGGTAGTTGGCAGCATGGTTATTCCAAAATATGATGATCCTAAGACAATTTACACACCAAAAGACATAAAACTAATATGTTGTCTGAACATGTCGTGAACTTAGCATGCATGCAAGCTTGGAGAGCAAAGGAAAAGGCTTTGGAGTTTTTGAGAGGTCATCTTGTTGACTCCTACAGCAAATTGCCTAGTTATTTGTATATTCTGGAGAAGACTTATCCGGGGTCTGTAGTTAAATTGAAGAAGACCGACGATGATTGCTTCTTGTATGCACTTGTTACGATTTGTACGTCAATCAGTGGTTGGGAATATTGTAGGCCAGTTGTAGTAGTTGATGGGACCTTCTTAAAGTCAACATACAGGGGAATAATGCTAATAGCTAGTACAATGGATGCAGCAGTTAAAATGTAGATTTTTGGTAGATATATTATCTAGTTATTTAATTTTTTTAGATAAGTTGTAGATATATTGTAGTTTGTATGCATATGTATTCCTCTGCATTTTTCATGCAACCAATTAATTACTTTTTGCCACATAATGTAGGTACCATATTACCATTGGCATATGTTGTTGTTGATTCAGAAAATGACGCATCATGGAAGTGGTTTTTTGAGCAATTCAAACATGCATATAGTGAAAAACCAAATATGTGTGTTGTTTCGGATCAGAATGAGAGTATCTTGAAGGAAACATCTATTGTTTATCCCGGTATGCCACATTATTCTTGCATGTGGCATGTTTGGACAAATATAAAGGCAAAGTTCAAGAAGGATCATCTAAAGTTAAGCGAATTGTACTTTGCCACGGCACGACCGTACACGCTTGATGAATTTAATGAAAAGATGTCAAAGATTGAAGAGATTGACCCGCGTGTTAAAGCATACTTATACGATATTGGCTATCATAGATGGTCTCGAGTACATGATACGGTGAACAGAACTTGGACTATGACATCAAACATTGGAGTCGTTGAATGCGGTAACAAAAGATGCAAGAGAGCTACCGATAGTAGAACTATTAGAGTATACGAGGACTCTTCTTGAACGTTGGACTAATGAAAAGTTATTGAAAGCAAAGTGTAACTTCACATACCTTGGGAAAAAATTCAACAAAGAATTGGAGGACAATAGAACATTGTCGCAGAAGCATAGAGTAAGATCTGATAATTTATGGCATCAAAATAAAATATTAAAATACAAATGTAGATAAGTTGTAGATATTTTGTATTCTGATTGTAGATGATTTATTTTCTGTTTGTAATGTAATTGTAGGTGAGGGCTTCAACAGACCATATCCATACAGTGATAGATAGTGTGAAGCGTTATATTGTTTGTCTTGAAAATAAGAGATGTAGTTGTGGGCAATTCCAGCTTGATGAACTTACTTGTGCGCATGCTTTGGCTGCTTTAAGGTACAAGAATGAGTCTTATGAAAACTATTGTTCTCCTTATTACACAAGGGAGAGCCTCTTGCGTACTTATGAAATACCAGTAAATCCCCTGCCTGATGAAAGCAAATGGAATGTGCCACAACATATAACTGAAGAAGTTGTAAATCCACCTTCAGGTGGGAAAAGACAGCTCGGAAGACCTAAAAAACAAAGATACAAAACATATGATGAAGTAAATTCAAAGAAGTACAAGGTTTCATGTGGCAACTGCGGAGTAGAAGGGCATAACAAAAGATCTTGCAAGAATGCTCCAAAAAATAAATAAAAATTTATGTAGTAAACAAAAAATTTCATAAAAATTGTTGATGAGTTCAGGAGAATAGACTTTTGATGTGTAATCATTGAGGTGTTTTCAACTCTTAATCTAGTTAGTTTAAAATTTTTTTGTTTAATCAATTTTCTGTATTGAGTTAATACTTTCATAGCTTGATTGGTTTATGACTGATTTCTATATATATAATATACAATTTTTTTACTATCTCTAGCATCCTTTACATAGTTGTTAATGGTTTTTACAATTTATCTACCAAAAATTTACAAAAAAAATAACAAAATAAATACATAATCGAGAGTTGACAGAATAACTAGATAATAATTCAGTTGGAAAGGAGTTATATGCCAAAATAATGTAGATCAAAACTGTTTACATTCAACAAATGAATATAAAATCAACATAATGTGTTGTTAATGATTTTTACAATTTATCTATAAAAAAACAACAACAAAACTACAAAATAAATACATAATATATAGTTGACAGAATAACTAGATAATAATTCAGTTGGAAAGGAGTTATATGCTAAAATAATGTAGATCAAGTACTGTTTACATTCAACAAGTGAATATAAAATTAGGGGTGGGCATAAAATCCGAAAAACCGAATTCCGAACCGAACCGAATTAATTCGGTATTTCGGTTTTCGGTATTTCGGTATTTCGGTCTAATTCGGTACAGAAATTTCGGTATTTCGGTATTTCGGTTCGGTATACGGTATTGGATTTTTGATATTTCGGTATTTCGGTAAATACCGAAATACCGAATTTTTTTTTTAATTTTTTTTTTACGATTTGTTTTTTAAGCGATCCGCTAGGCATGAAGCTCTTTGTTTTTAAATTCTATTGCTATCAATTGTCCATACTTCGATTTGTAATTCATGATTCTCACTTTGGCTTTCACATTTCTCTTTATATTTTCAATCTCACGATCTGTTAAAACTTGACAAAATGAGAAAACATCGGATTCAAGTTTCTACAGTCTAATGATACTGACGAAAATCTGATACAAAGAGATGGAATCCATTAAAGTCCTTGTTCCTTTTCATCTCCAAATCTCCTATGTAACAGGAATTTAAAAATAAAAAGGAAGTCTCGGAAAGGTCGATTTGGAAAGATTACCAAAATATTGGTTGCATAGTACCATATTTCTTTAGGAAATTATATTGTGCTTCTCTATCTTTGGAGTAAGAGTGCGAGTCTGCGAGACACGATTATGCTTGTGTTACGTGTAACATGAGAAAAGATTATTTTGCTTCAAACTTGCATCTCTCTGTACTCTGTAGCAATTATATATTTTACAGATATATAATTAACAAAATAATGATTTTGTTTCGTACTTTTTGCCCTCTTTTTTTTACATATTTGTTATCTGCAATCTATTTTTGGTGTTGTCTTTATATATTTTCAACCCGAAAAGCTACAGATTTGAATAGACAAAAGCTTTATAACATAGATTTGGTTTAAACCGAAACCGAACCGAAACCGTACCGAACCAAAATAAGAAATACCGAACCGTACCGAAATATTTTGGTACGGTATTTGGTATACACAATTGATAAACCGAATACCGAAATACCGAACCGAAATTCTTAAATACCGAACCGAAGTACCGAATGCCCACCCCTATATAAAATCAATAGAATGTATTGGTAGTGATTTTTACAATTTATCTACAAAAAAACTAAAAAAAAACTACAAAATAACTACATAATCTGTAGTTGACAGAATAATTAGATAATAATTCAGTTGGAAAGGAGTTATATGCTAAAATAATGTAGACCAAGTACTGTTTACATTCAACAAGTGAATATAAAATCAACAGAATATTTCCATTTGAACTACTATACTGGATAAGAAAAAAAAAAAGGCTAAAATAATTGTAGCGCAAATCCGCTACAATTAAAACACAACAATATTGTTCATAAACTTGTCTACCATCTTTCTACAAAACTAGAAGCAACAAAACAGTTTTACTACATGTTTCATACAAAACATTGCAACTAATTCTTCTTCCTCTGGACTTGTGTTTTCTCATTCACAGTCGGTGCACCTTTTCTCCTTGTCAATCTGCCTGTCACCTCATTTTCACTAATTGCACCATACTCCTGCTTCTTTCTAGCGTAGTCCCACAGTAACGCTCCATAGCGTCTACGATGTTGATCAATATCAGAAAGGTCATTTGCAGGAACTGATAGGTCTCAAATGCTGGCATACTCTGCAAAGGCAACAATATATACACCAAAGTCGCTGCAAAAATAAAAAAAATGTCAATATTTAGCAAACAATGAACAAAAAAAATGTTAAATAGATAGAAAGAAATAAGATTTTTGTTACAGTGATCCTCCTTTTTGCTGTGGATCTCTCCGACGATCCACTGAATGTCAAGAGGGTCGGTAACAGTTTTCTCAATGTATGCCTTTGTATTCTTGAAGTTGATGTCTTTACGCTTGCCATAAAAATCGGTGCATGACAAGTAAAGAGGGATAATAACAGAAAACTTGGTGACACAAGATTCAACAATAGGGTGATTGCGTGAAGAGACCATAGAATCATACGCATAAAGTACCCTATCTGCAATGTCAAAAACAACCAACAACCAGTGAAATTTTTCTACAATGTTGACGGGCATGATCACATAATCAACTTGATCCCATGTAACATTTGCGAGTAATCTGTACCCCAATATGTATTCTGCTACTACGTCCTGGGGTTTGAAAACAACAAACTTCTTTTCTTGCGGAGAATTGTGGAACTTATCATGAATTTTTTCAATCCGAGTCTTGAACATACAATCGGTGGTAGTAGACCTTATCTTGTTGTAGGGGCCATACTTTCCTCTTTTCCTCAAGTAATACATTATAACATTAATGTGCTGGAACAAAAACATATTGCATTTTATTCTATTGATTATTACAAATTATCTATAAAAAATCTACAAAATAACTACAAATACATTTGTTTTAAATCAGTATTATAGATTATCTACAGAATATCCACAAAAAAACTACAACTTCATTTGTGTTTCATCATGATTAAAAATTATCTACAATATATGTATAAAATACGTACAATTCTGTGTGTTATTATACGTTCATTAACATTATATTTTAAAATAAAAAAATGAAATTAAGAAATAAAATAACTTTCAATTAAATGAAAAATACAAGAAGTCAAATGTCATTGTTAAGACAAAATATTTTTCAAGTGGCATTCAAATTGAGGAATAGTTTCAAGTTGGAGTTTTAAAATTATTTTAAAAATAAAAAAAATAAGAAAAAATTAAATTAGCTACAGTAAAAAAACAAAAATATAAAAAAAAACTAAAAAAAACTTCCTATAAAAGTTGGGGAGTAGTTTTGGGTACTCTCTTTCTAACTAAACAATCTTTGAATTTAAATTTTTAATTAATTGGTTACTCTATATAAATTGTAAATATAGATATCTTATAATTAGCTATAATTAAAAAAAGGAAAAAAAAGTACCCAAATGGGGAGTAGTTTCAAGTTGGAGTTTTATAAATATATTAAAATAAAAAAATTAGCTATAATAAAAAAATGAAGATATATATTATTAAAAAGGGAAAAAAATACTACACATTCAAATTGGGGAATAGTTTCAAGTTGGAGTTTTACAAATATTTAAAAAATATATATAAAATTAGCTATAATAGAAAATTAACCAAATGTCTATATCTATATCTATATCTATATATTATTAAAAGGAGAGGATAAAGCCCTCTCCTTAAGCCAAGTGACATCATAAGAAAAAGCCACACGGTATAAGTAGCTACTAATTAGTAATTTAGTTAATAATTAGTTATTGATTATTATTTTTGAAAATAAATATCTATAAAATAACAAAATAAAATATTTTATAATATAAAAATGAAAATTAAATAAAACATTTGTCCATTCAAACTGGGGAATATTTTCAAGTTGGGATCTTTAAATTATTTAAAATAAAAAGGCTAAAATTACAAATTAAAAAAAAACCGCCAAGTCAAAATTTCTTTTTTCTTACCCATTCAAATTGGAGAGTAGTTTCAAGTTGGAGTTTTAAAAATATATTAAAATAAAAAAATAAATAAAAAAATAAAATTAGCCATAATAAAAAAATAAAAAAAAGGGAAATATATAAGTAAAGGAAATACCCATTCAAATTTAGGAATAGTTTCAATTTGGAGTTTTAAAATTATTTTAAAATAAGAAAATGATAATAAGGAAATAAAATAACTTTCAATTCAAATGAAAAATACAAGAAGTCAAGTGTCATTGTTAAGACAAAATATTTTTCAAGTGGCATTCAAACTGGGAAATAGTTTCAAGTCGGAGTTTTAAAATTATTTTAAAATTAATAAAATAAGAAAAAATTAAATTAGCTACAGTAAAAAAATATTAAAAAATAAAAACAAAAAAAAAACTACCTATAAAAGTTGGGGAGTAGTTTTGGTTACTCTCTTTATAATTAACAACCTTCGAATTTAAATTTTTAATTAATTGGTTACTCTATTTAAATTGTAAATATAGATATCTTATAATTAACTATAATAAAAAAAAAAAAAAGGAAAAAAAGTACCCATTCAAATGGGGAGTAGTTTCAAGTTGGAGTTTTACAAATATAATAAAATAAAAAAATTAGCTATAATAAAAAAATGAAGATATATATTATTAAAAAAGGAAAAAAAAAAACTACACATTCAAATTGGGGAGTAGTTTCAAGTTGAAGTTTTACAAATATTTTAAAAAAATATAAAATTAGCTATAATAGAAAAATAAAAATATATAATTAAAATTATCCATTCAAGTTTGGGAGTAGTTTCAAGTTGGAGATTTAAAATTATTTTAAAATAAAAAATAAAGAAACTTTCAATTCAAATGAAAAAATCAAAAATATAAAGATACTGTGTATATATATATATATCTTTAAATTTTTGATTAATTAAAAATTATAATTTAGTAAAAAATATTATTTTATTTAAATTTTTAATAAACTATAAAAATTGAAAACTAACCAAATATATATCTATATTATATTATTAAAAGGAGAGAATAGATCTCTCTCCTTAAGCCAAGTGGCATCATAAGAAAAAGCCACATGTCATAAGTAGTTATTTAGTTAATAATTAGTTATTGGTTATTATTTTTGAAAATAAACATCTATAAAATAATAAAATAAAATATTTTATAATATAAAAACAAAAATTAAATAAAAAATTTGTCCATTCAAACTTTGGAGTAGTTTCAAGTTGGGGTATTTAAATTATTTTAAAATAAAAAGCTAAAATTACAACAACAAAAGAATCGCCAATTCAAAATTTCTTTTTTCTTACCCATTCAAATTGGAGAGTAGTTTCAAGTTGGAGTTTTAAAAATATATTAAAATAAAAAGCAAACAAAAAATTAGCCATAGTAAAAAAAAGGAAATATATAAGTAAAAGAAATACCCATCCAAATCAAGGAGTAGTTTCAATTTGGAGTTTTAAAATTATTTTAAAATAAAAAAATCATAATAAAGAAATAAAATAACTTTCAATTCAAATGAAAAATACAAAAAGTCGAGTGTCATTGTTAAGACAAAATATTTTTCAAGTGGCATTCAAACTGGGGAATAGTTTCAAGTTGGTGTTTTAAAATTAAATAAAATAAGAAAAAATTAAATTAGCTACAGTAAAAAAAAAATTAAAATATGAAAACAAAAAAAACTACCTATAAAATTTGGGGAGTAGTTTTGGTTACTCTCTTTATAACTAAACAACCTTTGAATTTAAAATTTTAATTAATTGGTTATTCTATTTAAATTGTAAATATAGATATCTTATAATTAGCTATAATAAAAAAAAGAAAAAAAAGTACTCATTCAAATGGGGAGTAGTTTCAAGTTGGAGTTTTACAAATATATTAAAATAAAAAAAATTAGCTATAATAAAAAAATGAAGATATATATAATAAAAAAAGGAAAAAAAAACTACACATTCAAATTGGGGAGTAGTTTCAAGTTGGAGTTTTACAAATATTTTTAAAAAAAAATATAAAATTAGCTATAATAGAAAAATAAAAATTATTTTTTCAAGTTTGGGAGTAGTTTCAATTTGGAGATTTAAAATTATTTTAAAATAAAAAACAAAATAAAAAAAATAAAGAAACTTCAATTCAAATGAAAAATACAAAAATATAAATATACTATTAGGATATTTCTCTCTCTCTCTCTCTCTCTCTATATATATATATATATATATATATATATATCTTTTTAAACTTTTGATGAATTCAAAATTATAATTTAGTAAAAAATATTATTTTATTTTAAATTTTTAATAAACTATAAAATTTGAAAACTAACCAAATAAATATTGAAGTAGAAAGGAATGTACGAAGAGAGGGGGATAAAGATAATTTTATGTTATTTATATTTAAAAATTATTAAAAATAAAATATAAATAAATAACACTCAAGAAAATTATCAATTGTACTAAGTACTTGCTAAATCAATAATAAAAATAAAAAGGATCAAACAATTTATTTGATTAGTATATGATGTGTATCCTTTAATTTTGTATAGACTGTGTTATATTTCTGCACACTATATTAAATAATAAAATACAACTAATATTTATTAAGTTAATATGATATATTAGATCATAATTTTTTAAGATTAATATGTCAAATTATCCGCGTATCTCGCGGGTTCTTATACTAGTAAGTATTAAAGTGGAAAGGAATGTACGAAGAGAGGGGGATAAAGATAATTTTATGTTATTTATATTTAAAATTATTAAAAAATAAAAGATAAATAAATAACACTAAAGAAAATTATCAATAGTACTAAGTACTTGCTAATTCAATAATAAAAATAAAAAGGATCAAACAATTTATTTGATTAGTATATGATGTGTATCCTTTAATTTTGTATAGGTTGTGTTATATTTCTGCCACTATAATAAATAATAAAATACAACTACTATTTATTAAGTTAATATGATATATTAGATCATAATTTTATAAGATTAATATGTCAAATTATCCACGCATCGCGCGTGTTCTTATATTAGTTAAAAATTTAAATAAAATAATATTTTTTACTAAATTATAATTTTGAATTCATCAAAAGTTTAAAGAGATAAGCGTTTATATATATATATAGAGAGAGAAAGAGAAATATCCTAATAGTATATTTATATTTTTTAATTTCCTAATAGAGCTCTACCCTCTAACTAGAATGTGGTGAAATCCACTACATGGGACGCTAGTTGTGCAGTATATCCCTGCACCTATCAATGAAGTCTTGGGCATCCTCACCTAGCTCACCCCCGAAGATTGGAGGGAGCAATCGAGTCCACATGTCTAACATCTTCTGCTGATTGCCATCCGCAGCTGGTCTGGGCTCCGGTGCTGCTACTACAAGATGGGTACCACCCATGGGGTAGTGTACCCGGGGTATGATGTGTTGCATCTGCCTATCTTGCGGCCTGGGCGGTAGGGGTCTGGACTCCCCCTCCCGCCTGTGAAGTGGCAGGATCTGCTGGAAATAAACTAGCCTAGGACACGTGTCCATGAATCTCATCATACGGCCCATAGCCTTCTGGAAGCCTAGCGTTGTCATGAAGTCCGCTGGAGCAGGATCTACTAGAGGCACCTCGTCCTGCTCCTCTAAGATGGGATCCTCCGGTGGTGCAACTGGAATAGCTCTGGGACGCCCTCGTCCCCTACCTCGGGTCAGTGCCCTTCCCCTGCCTCTACCACGACCTCGGGCGGCGGGGATAGCAGTATCTCCCGGATCAGGAACATCGGATGCGCGCGTCCTCACCATCTGTGAGAGAATAGAAGAATGAGTTTAAGTACATCACCAATTGCACGATAGAACATAAATAAAAAGAGTTTTCCTAACACCATGTAGCCTCTTGAAGATAAGTACACACGTCTCCGTACTGATCCGCAAGATTCTACTAGGTCTGCCCACGACTCGTGAGACTTACGTGAGCCTAGTGCTCTGATACCATGTTGTCACGACCCAAAATCCAACACAGGTCCTGATGGTGGCCAACACCGGAGTCAGGCAACCCAACAGTTGTTTACTAGTGAGATTATCCTTATTTGACATACCAACCCCACATATTCCCAAAGTTTAAGTTTAGATTATTTAAGTAAAATCGGAAACATTAACCAAATTAAGCAATTACAACCACAATGATCATGATCCAATATATACACAGTCCCAAAATAAAGAGTCTACTATGTGCGTGCCAGGAACTAGTGTCACAAGTCAACAGGCGAACTAGTAGAATATACAAAAGATTATACAAACTGTACTGCTGTCTGAGAGAAGTAGAAAGAAATGAGCAAAAGATAACTCCATAGCACTTATGAGAATCGCCAAGGGAGGCAGCTCACCGTGGAGTCAGGTCCAGAATATACGTCAAGCTTCGGTCGGGTAACCAGAAGCACCAGCCTCAGAACCTGTACAATTAAGTACAAAAGTGCAGCATGAGTACATATATATATATATATATATATATATATATATATGTACCCAGTGAGTATCCCGCCTAACCTCGAAGAGGTAGTGACGAGATGTCGACTTGACACTCACTAAGGTCCAACAGTAATAATAGAAAACAGGATATACCGAAATGCGGTAGACATGTGAGACAGTAAGCAACAAATACCTATCAAATATAGAAATCCAGGCAACTACTGAAAATAAGCAACAATGTACACTTTCCTTTTTTCCCCAAATATCTGTCAAGTCAATATCATTGAAAACAATACCAAATAGCCAAGCGCACACAAGGGTAAGACAACCGGCCGGAGTCATAAGGAAATATCTAGACACTGAATAGATGTAAAGCTTCCCCCCTCGCGAATCATACCTGCGACTCATGTGCTGACACATTTATATACAATTCCTATAAAGCTTCCCTCGATCGCGAATCATACCTGCGATTCGAGTGCTGACACACTTATATACAATTACCATAAAGCTTTCCTCGATCGCGAATCATACCTGCGATTCGAGTGCTGACTCTCATACGTACATATATATACCGAAATATCAATAACTCAGTAGGGGGCTATACCTGTAACAAGGATTAATCAACTGGGAGTTCAAATGCAACTTTCCACATTTCCTTATCAATTCAAAAGTAATAGGCAGCTCAAAGAACACCAAAAGATACATATAAGGCACATAGAGACATGCTTGTGAGCCCTAAAACTACCCCACCTAGCATGGTAGTCGCTACGTACGGACTCTCGTCACTTTGTACGCACGTAGCCTTCAAAACAATTACACACAACATATATAACACCTATGGGGATAATTCCCTCTTACAAGGTTAGAAAGGAGACTCGCCTCGTGTCGAATCTACCCTCCCCCCCCCCGGATCAAGAATGCACCCGAACTCCGAACTCTACACCCGAGGACTCGCATCTAGCCAAATATGGTACAATGATATCAATGCATGATCAAAGTAGGGTAATTATCCTATTTATTCAATAATTCAACATTCTTGAAGAATTCCCAAAATCCAACCCCGGGCCCGCACGTTCAATTTCCGAAAATTCTCGAAGGAATCTCTCATCCGAAGCCTAAGGATCTTTAATATACGATTTCTACTTGAATTTATAGCAATAAATGGGTAATTCACCAATTTCTCAAGAACCCTAAATTACTACCCAATTCTTGATTTTTCAATGATTTAGTAGTTGATTTAGCTAGAAGATCATGAATTAAACTAGTGTTGAGGTGGAATTAACTTACCTTGACAGTAGCTAGGTTGTGGTGTACTCCTCCCAAGCTCACAAGACTCTAATGGTGGAGGAAAATGAATGAAGGGGGTGAAATCCCGAGTTTCAAAGAATATATATTGCCTGGCCTACAGGGATTTTGTACCTGCGGCTCGGGGACCGCACATGCGGTCTCGCGCCTGCGAGCTAGGGCTCACACCTGCGGAACTGGAGGGGAAGTGCTGGGTTCGCACCTGCGAAGGGACGGCCACACCAGCGGTTCCGCTCCTGCGGATTTGTCCGTACCTGCGAGAAAGGGGGACCTCACCTGGGGTCGCACCTGCGATGCCTGGGACCGCATGAGCGGTCCCGCACCTGCGACTGGGCAACCGCACCTGCGGTCACACCAGAACAGGTGCACCAACAACTATTTTAGCTAGTTTTTAGCCCCGTTGGGTGCTCGAGAGGCCCCTAGGCCCACCCGAGCCCTCGTCTAAATATACCAACAAGTCCCAAATTATAATACGGACTCGCTCGAGCCTTCGGAACACCCAAAACAACGTTAAAACTCAAAATCACACCTCAAAACCCCAAGAACCAAACTTAGGAACTTTAAGTTTTTTAGACTTCGCTAACAACGCGCCGAACCGACCTATACTACTCGGAATGACACCAAATTTTGCAGGCAAGTCATAAATGACATAACAGAACTATTCCTGTTCTCGGAATTTCGTTCGGACCTCGATAACACAAAAACATGTCCAAAACCACTATAGGAACCTAAGGAACTTCTTATTTCAATATTGGGCGCCGAAACGCTCCCGGGGTCATCAGAAACCCATTACGAACATACACCCAGGTCCAAAATAATCACACGAAGCTACCGGAACCGACGAAACTCGATTCCGAGGTCGTTTACCCAAAATATTGACCGAAGTCAAACCTGGGCTTAAAGGCCAACCTTAAGGAACCAATTGTTCCTGTAGCACTCTAAACACCTCCGAATCCCGGACCACCAGTCCCTGCAAGTCATAAATCATAAATATCCGCTATGAGAAGTTTCATTTAGTGGAACGGGGTCCGATAATGCAAAACGACCGCTCGGGTCATTACATTCTCAATGACTTGTTATTTTAGTAGTCTTACAATTTTTTAGTACTATTGGTACCATTATGATATACGATAATTGACATTTGATCATTACTTCCTACTTCTATAGGTGTCATTATCTCTACTGATGTCAACCTTTAAGAAGATAGTGTACAAGATTAGAATGTGAAGGCTCAATGATGTGAATTGATGCTCTCATCAGGGGGAGTTAATATGCGTTGTACTCTTTTTTTCTTACAAGGTTTTGTCCCACTTAATTTTCCTTGCAAGGTTCTTAACGAGGCAACCAAAAGACGTATTATTAAACATGTGTAGACTTTTTCCTTTTCTAGAATTTTTCCCCACTCGGTTTTATTTTAGTTAAGGTTTTAACGAGGCATTGTGATGACCTAAAAGGTCATCTTGTGTTTTTAAACTCAATTATGCGCTCGTTAGACTTAAAAATCTCATTTTACCCTCCTCGATTTGTGTGCACAATCCAGACTAGTTTCCAAAAAGATTTTATGTGGAAAATTGAACATATAATGATTTTTTTGTCTAAAAATGATTTTCAATTGACTTTGGTCAACGTATTGAGTAAAAGGAACCGAGACGATATTTTGACGGTGCCGATGGGTCCGTAGTAAAATATGGGACCTGGGCGTATGCCCGGAATCGAATTCCGAGGTCCCTAGCTCGAGATATGAATTTTTGACTAAAATTGAAAGACTGAAAAATTTTGATTTTAAAGAATTTGCTTAATGTTTGATCTTGTTAGTATTGGGCCCGTATTTTGGCTCCAGAGTCTGGTACCTTATATGTGAAATTTGGTGAGAAACGGAACTCATTTGACGTGATTCGGACCTTTGGTTGAGAAAATAGTAATTTTAAGGTGATCTTGAGAAATTTATATGTTTTGGTGCTAAATTCGTAGTTCTAGGCATTATCTTGGCAATTTTATCGCACGAGCAAGTCCGTAGGATATTTTTAGACTTGTGTGCATGTTTGGATTGCAGCCCCGAGGGCTCGGGTGAGTTTCGGATAGGCTACGGGATGGTTTTCACTTAGAAAAATCTGATGTTTATGTTGTTTCTGGTGTGATGCGATTTCGTGCTTCGCGCGAAGTGTAAGCTGGGCTTGGGATGGATCTGTTCTACGCGAACGCGAGGATTGGTCACGAACGCGGAGCATTGGGGGGCTTGTTTTTCGCGAACGCGACCGGCTAGACACGAACGCGTAGTGTATTGGAGGTGCGCTGGGAATCTTAGAGTTGTTCTACGCGAACGCGAGCCTAGGCTCACGAACGCGAAGGTCTGGGGGGGACAGACCTATGTGAACGCGTGCAACTCTTCACGAACGCGAAGGCTTTTCTGGCTGTTGTGCATCGCGATCGCGACAGGTCTCTCGCGAACGCGATGAAGACCTGTCCAGTGATTTTCAAAACAGAACAAAAACGGGACTTCGTCCCAAATTTAATTTTTCATCACTAGAACTCGACCTAGGGTGACTTTTGAAGAGGGAATTCAACACCAAATCATAGGTTTGCACTTCTTAACTCGTTTTCTTCAATTTCTATTCACTCATTGAAATTGTCACGACCCAAATTCCCACCGTCAGGACCGTGATGGTGCCTAAAGCTGCACTTGCTAGGCAATCCAACATTAGAGGTTTTTACAACATAAAGATCTTAAATATTTGCGGAGAATTACTATAATTTGACACATGATAAATAAACAAAGAAACAAAAATTCATAATAACACTGCACATATGATATTTATATATCTATCTACCCATAAACTGGAGTCACAACTCGCGGACTACTATGATTTATCTATAAGTATTTGGCTGAAAGAAAAGTGTATAATTATTTATGAACTAATAAAAACAGTAAAAGAGCATATGGGAGGGGACTCCAGGAATCTGCGGACGTCGGCAGATCTACCTTAGTCTCCTGCGTAGAAGTCAGCTGCAAGTCTCAGAATCCGCTCGACCAATACCTGAATCTGTACAGAAAGTGCAGAGTGCAGTATTAGTACAACCGACCCTATGTACTGGTAAGTGCCGATCCTAACCTCGACGAAGGTGTGACGAGGCTACGGCGGGACACACACAACATATATGTATGTTACGGACTGTAAATAAAAAGACATAAAAAGGAGAAAGGAAATTTTAAGTAGTAAATTTCAAGAATAAATAAATACGAAATCTCAGTGTCTTATCCATATCCAGCTATAACCAATCCTTAAGCACTATACAAAAAAACATAGAATAATCCACACAGTCAACGAAGAATAAATAAACACATATATGATGCGACGTGCATCCCGATCCCACCAATCCACCCTTATTCCTCCGTAACAATTTTATTAAATGATATATATATATATATATACACACACACATACACACACACCCCCTCCGGGAAGGTTTCTTCATCTCATTTCATCATAATCAGGCTGAGATGGGTCCTATATCCTATTAGTAAATATGTATTCCTTTTGTATCCTTTCACAGTTTCACTGCTATAAGAAAGAACTTTAACAACAACAACAATTGTTACACAGATCAAGCAGGAAGTAAATAAAGATTAGGACATATATATATGTTGCGGCGCGCAATCCTATCCCACCATGTAACAATATCAACATAATATTTCACCCTTATTACTTCGTTTCAATCCACCCTTATTCCTCCTATTGCGGCGTGCAACCCGATCCCACCGAATATTCATATTCACCCTTATTCCTCCTCGTAAATCCTCCATTATTCCTCCTGTTGCAACGTGCAACCCGATCCCACCATAGCAAAATAAATTCCACAAAGTATACAGAAATTCATAATACTCACACAATGCCCTTTACCAACACTTGAATATTTGAGAAAAACGACCGGGAGCCGTATAAACAATGAACTCAATAAGATTACTACTACTCAGCGAGACCAAACCAAGACATCACAAAAAATGCTAATAAGAGCAGTTTAAACCAAATAAAGGGGAAGCAATAATCCTACGAGGGAAACAAAAATCCAACAGGTAATGATTAAGCACAGAATTACAGTTAAACATGTAACAAATAAAGCAAGAAGGAGAACAATATAAGGGGAAATTGTGGAAAACAGGTAAATTGGCGGCACATAGGTACCCGTCACCTCACGTATACTCCGCTCACATGATTTATCACATAACAAATAATTCAAAGGTTCCTAAACCCTCAAGTCAAGGTTAGACACAACACTTACCTCGATCCGCACGCCACTTACTGCTCGAGTATTGCTTTTCCTTTAGAATTTACCTCCAACCCACTCGAATCTAGTCATAATTAGCTTAACACCATCAATTATTGCTAAAGAAATTAATTTCAATGCACAATTACAGAATTCCCAAATTTTCCCCCAAAATGTCAAAAACCGACCCGGACCCGCTTGGTCAAAACTCGAGGTTCAGACCAAAATCCGTTTAATCATTCACCCCCGAGCCCATATGTAATTAGTTCCGGAATCCGACCCCAAATCGAGGTCTAAATTCCCAAATTTTCAAAATCCCCAATTCTGCCTAAATCCCTAATTTTAACCCTTGAAGAAAAATATTTAGGACTAGGAATCCAATGAATGATGATGGAAATTGAAGGGAATGAGTTAAAGAACACAAACCTATGATTTGGTGTTGAATTCCCTCTTCAAAAATCGCCCTAGGTCGAGTTCTAGTGAAAGAGGTATGAAATTTTGAACAATTCCCGTTTTAAAATCTGTTTTAAAACACTAGACAAGTCTTCATCGCGTTCGCGGAAGACCTGTCGCGATCGCGATGCACAGCGGCCTAAGGCCTTCGCATTCGTGAGTCTATCTAAGCATTCACGTAAAACAGCTTCCCCCTGGCCTTCGCATTCACGACCCAATGGACGCGTTCGTGTAGAAGAGCATGACCCCTCCCCCATGTCCCATATTCTTTGCGTTCGTGATAGACAGGTCACATTCGCGAAGGGTAACACCCCCATTGCTCCGCGTTCGCGTAGAGGAAAACCACCCCATGCCCAATTTCCCCTTCGCGATCGGGTGAGTAGCTTCGCGATTGCGAAGCGCAAGTCGACAGCACACCAACAACAACAATTACACCAGAATTTCTAAGTCTCCAACTACCCGTGACCTATCTAAAACTCACTAGAGCCCTCGGGGCTCGAAATCAAACATGCACACAAGTATAAAAACATCATACGGACTCGCTCGTGCGATCAAATCGCCAAAATAACACCTAAAACTACAGATTTAACACCAAAATCAATGAAATTCTCAAGAACACCTTAAAATTACTATTTTCTCAATCGAATGTCCGAATCACGTCAAATCAGCTCTGATTCTTACCTAATTTCAAAAAAAGGGTACAAAATATCATAACGGACTGGTACTGGGCTCCGGATCCAAAATACGGACCCGATACCAACAAGATTGAACAGTAAGCAAATTCTTTAAAATCATTAATTTTTTCTAATTCAATTTTAGTCAAAAATTCATTTCTCGGGCTAGAGATCTCATAATTCGATTTCAGGAATACGCCCAGATCCAATATTTTACTACGGACCCACCAGGACCGTCGAAATACGGGTCTAGGTCAGTTTACTCAAAACGTTAACCGAAATCAACTAAAATCACTTTTAAATGCCAAAATTATTATTTCTTCAGTTTTCCACATAAAAGCTTTCCGGAATTATGCCCGGACCATGCACGCAAATTGAGGTGGGTAAAAATAAGATTTTTAAGGCTAACGAGCGCATACAGTCCTACAACACAAGATGACCCTTTGGGTCATCACATAAATCCTAGTCCTAATTCTTGTTCTTTAAGGGTAGAAATTAGGGATTATGGGAGAGGGAATTTTACAAATTTGAAAATTTAGACCTCGATTTGGGGTCGGATTCTGGAACTAATTACATAGTCGGGCTCGGGGGACGTGCATCCCGATCCCACCAGTCCGCCCTTATTCCTCCGTAACAATTTTATTAAAGTAAGTATATATATATATATATATATATATATATATATATATATATATATCCTTTCACAGTTTCTAAGAAAGAACTTTAACAGCAACAACAATTGTTACACAGATCAAACAGGAAGTAAAGGAAAGATTAGGACATAAATATATATGTTGCAACACATAATTGTTACTCACACACACACACAAACATGTGTATGTGTGTGTATATATATATATATATATATATATATATATATATATATATATATGTTGCGGAGCGCAATCCGATCCCACCATATAATAATATCAACATAATAGTTCACCCTTATTACTTCGTTTCAATCCACCCTTATTACTCCTGTTGCAGCGTGCAACCCGATCCCACCGAATATTCATATTCACCCTTATTTTTCCTCATAAATCCTCCCGTATTCCTTCTGTTGCAGCGTGCAACCCGATCCCTCCATAGCAAATTAAATTCCACATAATATACAGAAATTCATAATACTCACACAAGGCCCTTTACCAACACTTGAATTTTTGAGCAAAACGACTGGGAGCCGTATAAACAATAAACTCATATATATATATATATATATATATATATATATATATACATATGTTGCGGAGCGCAATCCGATCCCACCATATAACAATATCAACACAATAGTTCACCCTTATTACTTCGTTTCAATCCACCCTTATTCCTCCTGTTGCAGCGTGCAACCCGATCCCATCGAATATTCATATTCACCCTTATTCCTCCTCATAAATCCTCCCGTATTTCTTCTGTTTCAGCGTGCAACCCGATCCCTCCATAGCAAATTAAATTCCACATAATATACAGAAATTCATAATACTCACACAAGGCCCTTTACCAACACTTAAATTTTTGAGCAAAACGACTGGGAGCCGTATAAACAATAAACTCAATAAGATTACTATTACTCAGCGAGACCAAGCCAAGATATCACAGAAAATGCTAATATGAGCAGTTTAAACCAAATAAAGGGGAAGCAATAATCCTACGGGGGAAACAAAAATCCAACAGGTAACGATTAAGCACAGAATTACAATTAAATAGGTAACAAATAAAGCAAGAAGGGGAACAATATAAGGGGAAATTGTGGAAAATAGGTAAAACAGGTAAATTGGCGGCGCATAGGTACCCGTAACCTCACGTATACGCCGCTCACATGATTTATCACATAACAAACAATTCAAAGGTTCCTAAACCCTCAAGTCAAGGTTAGACACAACACTTACCTCGATCCTCAGGCCACTTACTGCTCGAGTATTGCTTTTCCTTTAGAATTCCCCTCCAACCCACTCGAATATAGTCATAATTATCTTAATACCATCAATTATTGCTAAAGAAATTAATTTCAATTCACAATTACAGAATTCCCAAATGTTCCCCCAAAAAGTCAAAAATCGACCCGGGCCCGCTTGGTCAAAACTCGAGGTTCGGACCAAAATCCGTTTACCCATTCACCCCCGAGCCCGAATATGTAATTAGTTCTGGAATCCGACTCCAAATCGAGGTCTAAATTCCCAAATTTTCAGAATCCTCAATTCTGCCTAAATCCCTAATTTCTACCCTTGAAGAAAAAGATTTAGGACTAGGATCCAATGAATGATGATGGAAATTGAAGGGAATGAGTTAAAGAACACATACCTATGATTTGGTGTTGAATTCCCTCTTCAAAAATCGCCTTAGGTCGAGTTCTAGTGAAAGAGGTATGAAATTTTGAACAATTCCCGTTTTAAAGTCTGTTTTAAAACACTAGACAGGTCTTCATCGCGTTCGCGGAAGACCTGTCGCGATCGTGATGCACAACGGCCTAAGGCCTTCGCGTTCGCGAGTCTATCTAAGCATTCACGTAAAACATCTTCCCCCCTGGCCTTCGCGTTCGCGACCTAATGGACGCGTTCGTGTAGAAGAGCATGACCACTCCCCCATGTCCCATATTCTTTGTGTTCGCAATAGACAAGTGACAGGTCGCGTTCGCGAAGGGTAACACCCTCGTTGCTCCGCGTTCGCGACCTAGTCTACGCGTTCGCGTAGAGGAAAACCACCCAATGCCCAATTTCTCCTTCACGATCGGGTGAGTGGCTTTGCGATTGCGAAGCGCAAGTTGACAGCACACCAACAACATCAATTACACCAAAATTTCTAAGTCTCTAACTACCCGTGGCCTATCCAAAACTCACTAGAGCTCCCGGGGCTCGAAATAAAACATGCACACAAGTATAAAAACATCATACGGACTCGCTCGTGTGATCAAATCACCAAAATAACACCTAAAACTACAGATTTAACACCAAAATCAATGAAATTCTCAAGAACACCTTAAAATTACTATTTTCTCAATCGAAGGTCCGAATCACGTCAAATCAGCTCCGATTCTTACCTAATTTCACAAAAAAGGTACAAAATATCATAACGGACTGGTACCGGGCTCCGGAACCAAAATACGGACCCGATACCAACAAGATTGAACATTAAGCAAATTCTTTAAAATCATTAATTTATGTAATTCAATTTTAGTCAAAAATTTATTTCTCGAGCTAGGGATCTCAGAATTCGATTCAGGAATACGCCCAGATCACATATTTTACTACAGACCCAGCGGGACCGTCGAAATACGGGTCTGGGTCCGTTTACTCAAAACGTTGACCAAAATCAACTAAAATCACTTTTAAATGCCAAAATTATTATTTCTTCAGTTTTCCACATAAAGGCTTTCCGAAATTACGCGCGGACTGTGAACGCAAATTGAGGTGGGTAAAAATAAGATTTTTAAGGCTAACGAGCGCAGAATACAGTCCTACAACACAAGATGACCATTTGGGTCATCACATAAATCCTAGTCCTAAATCTTGTTCTTTAAGGGTAGAAATTACGGATTTTGGGAGAGGGGTGTAGACAATAAATTTGTGTCGAGAAAATAAAATCAAGACCGAAAAGATTGCAACAATCGTAGTATTTGATTTCAAGTAATTTGAGTGTACAATCTCTATGAATCCTCTAATTCTACTTTTCTAGTATAAATTCAAGGTCGTTTAAGCTTGATCTTGAATTTGAATTTTGATTTATCCGTCGCGAACACTTCGATTGTTGCCACAAATTGTATCACGAACAAGTAGCCTTGATCTTGAACGCCTTGTACTTGATTTGACTTCGTTCTTGAGCTTGAATACTTGAATTGTTCTTCGTTCTTGAGCTTGAACTTGAACTTGATTGCTTGAAGCTTGAAACTTGTAGAGAAATTTGTGGCGTTTGATCCACGAACTCTTTCTTGCTTCTTGTTATAACTTCTGGTCCATCCCATTTTGAAGTGAACTTCCCTACATGTTTATGGTAAGTAATAATAGGTCTTCTTATGGCAAGGACTTGATCCCCTACCTGAAAGGATCTTGGGTGAACTCTTTTATTGAAGGCGCGAGACAATCTAGCTTGATAACATTCAAGATTCTGTTGAGCTTCCAACCTCTTCTCATCAAGAGCCTCCAACTCTGCTAATAGAAGTCGAGCATTTTCTTCATCAGTGATCCCTTCTTGAATAACTAGTCGTAATGAAGGTATTTGATGCTCAAGTGGCAAGACTGCTTCGACTCCATAAACGAGTGAATAAGGATTCACTCGTGTTGGCATGTGGTGGGTCGTCCTATATGCCCATAGAGCTTCTTCCATACGGTCATTCCAATCTCGTTTGGATTTGGAGACGACTTTCTTCAGCATGTTGCATAGAGTTTTGTTGAATGCCTCAGCTAGACCATTTGCGACAGCATTGTACATTGAAGAGTTACGTTGCTTGAAGCCAAAGAGATCACAAATCTTGTTCATAAACCTATTATCGAATGGCTTTCCATTATCTATTATTATGTAACGAGGAATGCCAAATCGATAGATTATGTTTACTCGGATGAAACTTGCAACATTTTCCTTCTTTACCTCCTTAAGAGCAACAACTTCAGCTCATTTTGAGAAGTAGTCAGTTGCAGCCAAGATGTATAAGTGCCCACCAGAAGGCTTCGGCAGTGGTCTCACAACATCCAATCCGCAAGCGTCAAATGGCCAGGATGCAACAGTCGGGTGCAACACTTCAGGAGGTTGATGAAAAAAATTCGCATGGAATTGACAAGCCTTGCATCTTCGAGCGCAGTTCAAGCAGTCTTTTACCATCGTTGGCCAATAATATCCCATCCTTTTTATATGGAAGTGGAGTTTTGGTCCAGACTGGTGCGGCCCACATACCCCAGAATGTGCCTCTTGCAAAGCTTGGAGTGCTTCTTCTTCCCCTAAGCATCACAAGAGTACTCCCTCGAATGACCTTCTGTATAGAGTGTCTTTGTAGTAAAGGAAGCGAGGTGCACGACGACGGATTTCAGTCCTTCTCCTCGGATTTTCTGGAAGTATCCCATAGCACAAGTAGTCGATAATGGGTTGTCGCCATTCTTCTTTCTCAACTTCAGAAACAGCGACAAGATGCTTGAGTTCATTTTCTTCACCTTCAACCTCATTTAGTGGCGGTACTACCCATTTTTGGCAGACAGTAACTTGCGTTTGATCAAGCAGGGTTAACGATGAAGCTAAAACAGCTAAAGCATCAGCCTTCTTATTTTCTTTCCTTGGCACATGCTGAATAGCCACATCATCGAGCCACCCCATTAACTTTTTAGCGTAATCATGATATGGGCGTAGTTCAGGCTTCTTAACCTCGTAACTATCCAAAAGCTGATTGATCACTAACTGGGAGTCACCAAAGACTTGCAACTGCAATTGCTTCATATCAACGACCATTTCAAGCCCAAGTATTAATGCTTGATACTCAGCAACATTGTTGGAACAAAGTTGTTTCAAGGTGAAGGAGTAGGTCAAGACTTCACCTTGGGAAGTGACAAATACTACGCCAGCACCAGCTCCCCCGCGATGCGCAACACCATCAAATTACATCTTCCATGGAGGTTGAAGTTCAACGACCATTGCGTCCTCATCAGGTAGTTCGTCAGTTAGCTCCAAGTCATCAGGTATCAGATGATCTGCCAAGAATTCTGCCAATGCTTGTCCTTTTACAGCCTTTTGAGGGATGTACAAAATCTTGAATTGTTGAAATTGGAGATACCATATCGCTAGTCTATCACTAAGAACAGGTTTTGACATCACGAACTTGATGAGATTTTCTTTGGAAATAAGACGGACAACATGAGCTTGAAATTAGTGCTTCAACTTTTGAATTGAGAAGACTAGCGTCAAACACAACTTTTCAATTGGAGAATAATTCAGCTCATTTGGTGTCATCATCCTGCTCAAGTAGTAAAGGGAGTTTTCTTTCCCCTCACTATTTTCTTGGGCCAACAATGCTCCAACAGACCTTTCTTGCGCCGCAATGTATAGTATCAATGGCTTTCCAGGTATAGGAGCTGCTAAAACTGGAGGCTTCATCAAGTAGGCTTTGATACTTTCGAAAGCGTTGCTAGAAGCTTGGTCCCACTTGAAAGGAACGCCTTTCTTCATGAGGCGACTAAATGGTTGGCACCTTCCAGCTAGGTTCGAGATGAATCTCCAAAGGTATGCTAGCTTTCCTTACAGACTTTTCAATTCATGAATATCCCGAGGCTCAGGCATTTTCAAAATAGCATCCACTTTGGCTTGATCAATTTCGATCCCACGATGTCGGACAATGAAACCAAGGAACTTTCCAGAAGTAACTCCAAAGGCACATTTCAGTGGGTTCATCCTAAGTTGGTACCTCCGGAGCAACTCAAATACCATTCTCAAGTCTTTCAAGTGGTCGCCCTTCTTTCTTGATCTTACCACCAAGTCGTCAACATAGCATTCAACATTCTTGTGGAGAAGATGGTCGAAAATATTCTGCATAGCCCTTTGATACATAGCACCAGCATTCTTCAAGCCAAAAGGCATCACCTTGTAGCAATAAATACCCTTGGGGGTGCGAAATGCAGTAAGCTCTTCATCTTTTGGTGCCATGCGGATTTGGTTATTGCCCGACGAACCGTCCATGAAAGACATTGCTTCGTAACCAGTAGTACCATCGATCATCAGCTCTGGAATAGGAAGCGGGAATTCATCTTTGGGACACGCATTGTTGAGATCCCTGAAGTCAACACATACTCGAATCTGGCCATTCTTCTTACTTACAGGGAAAATACTTGAAACCCATGTTGGGTATTTAACCTCCCGAATAAATCCCGCTTCAATGAGTTTGTTAACTTCGGTTTCAATCAGGGGAACCAAGTCCGGCCTAAAGCGCCTTTGAGCTTTCTTACAAGACGAGCGCCATTCTTGATCGAAGGTGATGGACTGCCACTTTACGGTCCAAGCCAGGCATTTATTTGTATTTCCAATCAAAGGCATCCCTTAACTCCTTGAGTAACTCAATATAAGTGCTTTCTTCATCAACTTCTAGTAAATCACTTAGGTAGGTGGGTCTTGGTTCTTCATCGGTGCCAAGGTTAACTTCTTTTAAAGCATCAACAGTTGTTTTCACCCCTTCTTCAAGTTCCGGGGGAGCATCTTTCGCATCTTTAGAATTTATTTGCAACAAATTATATGTGATACAAAAATAAATTTCAACCACAATATAAATATAAAGAAACATAATTTTATTGATAAAATGGTGCGGGTACAATTCTGTTTGTTCCCTTGATTCTTCTCTCCTGATTATCTCCATGTTTCGAGGGTTGGAGCAGTGTATTTCTTGAACGTAGGATGATGCGAGCTTTCATTGATTTATTTGATATCCATGAAATATGTTGTGGATATTCTTGAATTATTTGATTATCAAGAATTATCCAGACACTTCTTAATCTCTTTGTGAATATCCCCTGAGTTTATGGGATTTTCGAGATGATCTCCATATTTTGAGATGCCTCTTCAAAGGGAATATGTGACCCTTTTTATATGTAATAGGTACGCGTTAGGGTTTAGGGTAGAGTAACCTCCAAGAAACTGTGATAGACTCCTAGAATTTCAAGATATTCCCGTAGTATCTTGAATTTAGGATTTAACTTGATCCTTTTTACGATGTCTACAAATGCCCCCTACTTCAAGGTTTGTCGGGGGTGTAGGCTTGTCGAAACTTGAATACGGGACTTGAAGTACTCGACAATCGCAACAAATGATTTTGAAACTTGGAATTTTCGATAAGGCCAGAACTGGTCCCACTCGGCGTGCCAGAATTTGTTTGCAACAAATTATATGTGATACAAAAATAAATTGCAACCACAATATAAATATGAAGAAACATAATTTTATTGATAAAATGGTGCGGGTACAATTTTGTTTGTTCCCTTGATTCTTCTCTCCTGATTATCTTCATGTTTTGAGGGCTGGAGCAGTGTATTTCTCGAACGTAGGATGATGCGAGCTTTCATGGATTTATTTGATATCCATGAAGTATGTTGTGGATCTTCTTGAATTATTTGATTACCAAGAATTATCCGACCACTTCTTAATCTCTTTGTGAATATCCCCTAAGTTTATGGGATTTTCAAGATGATCTCCATTTTTTTAGATGCCTCTTCAAAGGGAATATGTGACCTTTTTTATAGGTAATAGGTATGTGTTAGGGTTTAGGGTAGAGTAACCTCCAAGAAATTGTGATAGACTCATAGGATTCAAGATATTACCGTAGTATCTTGAATTTAGGATTTAACTTGATCATTTAAAATTTCGATGTCTACAAAGGGATTTTACAAATTTGGGAATTTAGACCTCGATTTGGGGTCGGATTCTGGAACTAATTACATATTCGGGCTCGTGGGTGAATGGGTAAACGGATTTTGGTCCGAACCTCGAGTTTTGACCAAGCGGGTCGGGGTCGGTTTTTGACTTTTTGAGAGAAAATTTGGGAAAACTATAATTGTGTATTGATATTGATTTCTTTAGCGAAAATTGATGTTATTAAGCTAATTATGACTAGATACAAGTAGGTTGGAGGCGAATTATAGAGGAAAAATGGTACTTGAGCAGTGAGTGGCATGCAGATCGAGGTAAGTGTCGTGTCTAACTTTGGCTTGAGGGATGTGTTATTTGCTTATTTGCTACATGTTTGGTTGTTGAGTACAATGTATATGTGAAGTGACGAGCATCTATGTGTTGTTGTCGAGTCATAGCATGCGAGTGAGCCATATTCTTGCAATTGTTGTAGTCTTTAATCATATTGTTCATGCTTAGCGCAGTCATTTGTGATGTTGGGCAACTTCTATTCGGTGTTTACTGAGATTTGGTAATTGTTGAATATTGGCTCAAGGTTGAGGTTGATTTTTGGTATTAAGTATTGACGAAATGCTGATTTTTCTTTGATATTTCTGTCTATCCGTTATTATTGATCTTTGATTGGTGAGAAAGAGTGTAAAGCACGAAGGGTGATGATGTGCCATTGCAAGCTAATAAAATATAGAACAAAAGTAATATGCTAATTGTGGTTAAGCCAAGTGACAAGATAAATCTATATTACATTAAAAGGAGAGTAGTATGCATTGTGGTTAAGTCAAGTGGCAAGCTAAAATAAAGCCACTTGGCAATTTTAGTACAATATTAATAATTAGAAATTATATATAGAAACATAATTAATGGAAGTAGTTTAATGAATCTTATACATAATCTAGATAGATCTTAGACAAATCTAGTTTATATATATTTAAATTTATATGTATATTTGTATCTATATCTATATCTATATCTATATTTATATCTATATGTTGATCCACTCATATATTTTCTTCAATATTAGCTATAAATATGGAGGTGAAATGTTAATTTAAAATTATAATAAAAGAAAAATCTATCTATATTATATTAAAAGGAGAGTAGTATACATTGTGGTTAAGCCAAGTGGCAAGCTAAAATAAAGTCACTTGGCAATTTTAGTATAACATTAACAATTAGAAATTATATATAGAAACATAATTAATGGAAGTAGTTTAATGAATCTTACATAATCTAGATATCTTAGACAAATCTAGTTCATATATATTTAAATTGATATGTATATTTGTATCTATATCTATATCTATATCTATATTTATATCTATATATTGATCCACTCATAGATTTTCTTCTATATTAACTAGAAATATGGAGGTGAAATATTAATTAAAAACTATAATAGAAGAAAAATCTATATCTTCTATATTATATTAAAAAGAGAGTAGTATGCATTGTGGTTAAGCCAAGTGTCAAGCTAAAATAAAGCCACTTGGCAATTTTAGGACAACATTAATAGTTAGAAATTATATATAAAAACATAATTAATGGAAGTAGTTTAATGAATCTTATACATAATCTAGATAGATATTAGACAAATCTAATTTATATATATTCAAATTTATATGTATATTTGCATATATATCTATATCTATATCTATATTTATATCTATATATTGACCCACTCATAGATTTTCTTATATATTAGCTAAATATATGGAGGTGAAATATTAATTAAAAACTATAATAGAAGAAATATATATATATATATATATAT
>ML429015.1:0-14523 GCA_005239525.1 Nicotiana knightiana | reverse complement strand
TTTATAATTAAAAAAGTATATATATATATATATATATAAAGAATGAGTGTGGTAAAAATAAATATTAAATTCAAACAAGCTAATAAAAATTCACATGATAATGTAATAATATTAGATATTGAATAATATAAAATCAAAAATAAAGAATAAATAGAGAAAACAATAATTTTTCAGATTTTTTATCATAGGAGAAAGGGTAAACTTATTTAAATTTGACATGATAAAGTTTTTTATATTATGATAAGAAAAGTCATAATGTAAGTCCACATAACTCAAATCTAATAGTAAAATAAAAAACTAAAAATATTGAACAATAAATCTATGTTATATTAAAAGGAGAGTAATATACATTGTGGTTAAGCCAAGTGGCAAGCTAGAATAAAGTCACTAGGCAATTTTAGGACAACATTAATAATTAGAATTATATATAGAATCTAATAGTAAATTTCTAACAATTTAACATAATTTTCTATTTTTTTAATCTATTATATAGTCTTATGACGTTTTATGTGACTTTTCATTAACTTGTAGCTTTATTTAATATCATTATCAACCATTTTTCTTTAATAATATAAGACAAATATATACTTTTTTAATTATAAAATAAATATTTATTTTGTTTTAAAAATATTGTTCGAAAATTTTAAATTATTTAAAATTTAATAATATTTTAAGTATTGTATATTTACTTTATTTTATTTTCTAAACTTATGATATATAGATGTCCTTACATTATCTCTAGTTTATTTTATTGTTTAATATTTTTAGTTTTTGATTTTACTATTTATTTTAGCTTGCCGCTTGGATTAATCATATAAAAGAATTTTATTAATTGTTTGAACACATTATTTCTAAATATTGTAGTAAGAAAAGTCATAATGTAAGTCCACATAACTCAAATCTAATAGTAAAATAAAAAACTAAAAATATTGAACAATAAATCTATATTATATTAAAAGGAGAGTAGTATACATTGTGGTTAAGCCAAGTGGCAAGCTAGAATAAAGTCACTAGGCAATTTTAGGACAACATTAATAATTAGAAATTATATATAAAAACATAATTAATGAAAGTAGTTTAATGAATCTTATACATAATCTAGATAGATCTTAGACAAATCTAATTTATATATATATTTAAATTTATATGTGTATTTGTATCTATATCTATATATTGATTCACTCATAGATTTTCTTCTATATTAGCTAGAAATATGATTAAAAACTATAATAGAAAAAAATAAAAATATATAAAGACGTAAGTTGAGATAACCTGTGACTATTTATACTCTGGAGTAAGTTAAAATATATAATAAAACTAAAATTTACTTGAGATATTAAAGATTTATTGAGTTTAAAAACTAAATAAATTCAAGTAGCAAAATAAGATCTTACATAAAGTATACAAATTATTTATAAGGTAAAGAGAAAAATTAAATAATCAGTAACAAATATTTTAATAACAATAGTAATAAATTCATATTAATATTGATAAATCGTGTAAACGAATATTTTATACGTAAATATTACTACAATATTTAGATATAATGTGTTCAAATAATTTAAAAAATAATCTATGATTAATATTTGAATTGAGTTCAGTTAGTTTAAGTTTGAAATCACAACATAATTTTTTGAAAATATGGTCCAATTAAGAAAATAGAATGATAAAAATATTTGAATTTGAGATGAAAAATATTTTTAATTTTTATCTATATTATATTAGAATGAGTGCGGTAAAAAAAATATTAAATTCAACAGGCTAATAAAAATTCACATGACAATGTAATAATCTTAGATATTGAATAATATAAAATCAAAAAATAAGAATAAATAAAGAAAAA
This sequence comes from Nicotiana knightiana, assembly GCA_005239525.1. Classification (NCBI taxonomy): domain Eukaryota; kingdom Viridiplantae; phylum Streptophyta; class Magnoliopsida; order Solanales; family Solanaceae; genus Nicotiana; species Nicotiana knightiana. The sequence continues at coordinate 12,680 of ML429015.1, read as the reverse complement.
ATAAAAATTCAAAATTTTTATCATAGGAAAAAGGGTAAACTTATTTAAATTTGACATGATAAAGTTTTTTATATTATGATAAGAAAAGTCATAATGTAAGTCCACATAACTCAAATGTAATAGTAAAATCAAAAACTAAAAATATTAAACAATAAAATAAATTAGAGATAATGTAAGGACATTTATAAATCATAAGTTTAGAAAATAAAATAAAGTAAATATGCAATATTTAAAAATATTATTAAATTTTAAATAATTTAAAATTTTCGAACAATATTTTTAAAACAGAATAAATATTTCTTTTCTAATTAAAAAGTATATATTTATCTTATATTATTAAAGAAAAGTAGTTGATAATGATATTAAATAAAGCTACAAGTTAATAAAAAGCCACATAAAACGTAATAAGACTACATAATAGATTAAAAAAATAAAAAATTATGTTAAATTGTTAGAAATTTACTATTAGAAATGAAAATAAAAGACTATTTAAATTTGAGATTAGAAAGTTCTTAAAACTATGATGTGAATGCTCAAATTATGGATAATACCACGAAATTGAAGTCTTATTTATGAAAAATAAAAATACAATTGCAAAATTCGAAAATAAATTTCTAATATAGGTAATTTAACAAAAACTAAATTTATATCTTAAAACTAAAAAAGAAAGAAAATTTATGTAGAGAAATAAAATGACAGTGAAAATATAACTACAATATTTAGATATAATATGTTCAAACAATTAAGAAAATAATTTTCTATGATTAATATATGAATCGAGTGCAATTAGTTATAGTTTGAATGCAAAACATAATTTTTTGAAAATGTGGTCTAGTTTAGAAAATAAAATGATAAGAATTATTTGAATTTGAGATGAGATTTTTTTTCAAAAATATTACGTAAAGAACTAAAATGACAGAAAAAATATTACTACAATATTTAGAAATAATGTGTTCAAACAATTAAGAAAAATATTTTCTATGATTAAATAAAATTTACTAATGAAAATTAAAAATTAAATTGTATCTTATAGCTAAAAAAGAAAGAAAATTTAACTCCATGTAATACAAAATTAATTATAAGAGAACTCAATAGATTTGGAACACGATAATCAAATAACATATGTATTAATATTTTAGAGATTAATTAAAAGTTACAATTTAAAACAAAATATGACATTATTTTGGTTATAGGTAAAACGTTAATATAAAAACTAATTAAAATTTATAGTAGGGAAGAGAATGAGGTAGTGTGATGATACTTATACTTTAAATTAATTTTAAAATAGATAAAATAAAATAATTAATTATATTAAAAAATATTACTGATAAATTTAAATAATTAAAATACTATGAATAAGAGGATAAAAACATAAAAACATACCAAATTTTAAGAATAAAACATTTATTTTTATTAAATACTATTAAAAGGATAATAAGCAAGACATTGTGGTATTATAATAATCTTAAATAATAAATAATACAATAACTATAAAAAGGACAAAAAAAGAATTTACGTAAAAATGATGTGATGAATAAGATATATTTGACTTTCATATAAACATAAAGTGATAGTAAGAATTTTGTTAAAATAATATGATCCAAATTCTTACTTAAAATAATATGATCCAATGTGCTCGAAGAAGACAAATCACAACATGACATGTTTAGTATTCTTTAATATAGACAGCAGAACAAAATGCAAGTACTAAAATCAAGGGGTTAGGTTGCTACAAATATATATTAAAAAGATTGGTTGTCTACTACGAGATTTGAACAATAATTTCATATCCTGCTTCATAATTAAATTCGTTATATAATTTTTATCTGAGAGGTTTATATTTTCAGGTTATTTGCACATGATTCAAACAAACTATTTTGCAATTTGAAATAATTTGTCCGCGCATCGCGCGGGTACTAATACTAGTCGATATTAATAAGAGCCAGAGGAATTTCTTCTTCTTATTTCTTCATTAGTTGGAAGAACTAGTAAGCTAAGTTTCTAAGCATATACCATGTTTTAAATGGTGCTATGCAAATAGGTTTTCCTGCAAAATTTTACCAAACATATATTCCATAAAAATATATTCATCTAATATTTTGTAATCTTCATATTATAATGGACGAAAATCACTTACATCATCTCACCTTACTTTAAAAATCAATCTCATCCTCCAACTATGAACAATATGATATTCTCCTCCTTTTATTTTATGCCCTTGTCTATTTTAAAATAATGTTGTATACTTGTACTTTATGTTCATTAAAATTAAAATTCATTTAAAGTATAAATAAATAATTTTTGAGCTTGGTATACTTACCTCTATTTTTAATGATTTTTAGCATTAAGTATATGCTTATACATTTCTCACTCTCTTCTACTCTCAATTGAAGTAGGTTTTAGGTTGAGAGAAAATTTTGGTTGGTCGGAAAGCTTAAGGTCCGGCGACACAATTTTTACTGGCAAGATTTAAAGTATAGTGATGAGGCTTTTATCTCATTGTAAAAAAAAAAAGATTTCCGACTATAAAAAGAATCACCAGTCCGAAGTATCAATGATATTCGTTAACGCACAATAAAAATATCTAGCAAAATGTTGAGTTAACTTTATCCATGGTCATTGAATTTTTATGTTTGTTACTTAAAAATTACTTTTCTTTTTTTTGTTAGGTAAAAATTATTCAACTTTGTGTTCGTTACACAAAGGTCAATTTTCTTTCTTTTGTTACACAAAAATCATTTTATTTTGCTCTATTTATCATAAAAGTCACATTTTTATTTGAAAAGTCTATTATGCCATTGATATATAAACCGTCATATTTAAGTAACACGTTCTATATTATATACTATATAATATATTTTTAACTATGTATTTTATTTATAAATAAAATAACTTAATATTATTTTATTTTTTATTTTTATAATATATTCCTATATTTAATTTTTTCTTAATGTTAATTTTCAAGATATATTAGTAGCGTTATTAAATTTGTCAGTAACTTTAATATATATTAGTTGAGAAATAAATCGGCAAGTACATTTTCGTGAGAAAATTCGCAGGTAAACAAACAAAGAAAATGAAGAAAGAATCATATGTTAATCTGAAGGAAAATCCCTATGTAACTCTACATGTGAATTTAGCTGGGGATATTTTCTTTGGGATTTACCTGGGCAATTGGTTATTTGAAAAATTATACTACTAGAAATTCGAGAAAAATAGTCCAAAAAAATCGATCAAAGTTGGTCGGTAATGGCCAATAACCGTCCAAAACGCGACCATTAACGTGTGATCGGTATTTTGAAGGTCAGAACGGCATACCGACCAAAGTTGGTCGGAAATTAACGACCAACTTTGGTCGGTCAATTAAATTTTAAAAAAAAAAAGAATTGCTGAAAAAAAGATGTTTTGTAACGCTACTAATATATCTTGAAAATTAAAGTTAGAAAAAGTTAAATATACGAATATATTATAAAAATAATAAATAAATAAGTTATTTTATTTATAAATAAAATACTTAGATAAAAATATATTATATAGTATATAATATAGAAGGTATTACATAAATATGAAGGTTTATATAATATCAAGGGCATAGTAGATTATTCAAGTAAAAATGTGATTTTTGTGATAACTAGAGCAAAGTAAAATGATTATTGTGTAACAAAGAAAGAAAAATGACTTTTATGTAATGAACACAAAGTTGAATGCTTTTTACGTAACAAAAGAAGAAAAATAATTTTTGGATAACAAACATAAAAGTTTAATGATAGATAAAATTATCTACAAAATGTATTAACACTTATCTTTGACCAAGAGTTTAACTTTGCAAATTGCAGCAAGTGCTCATAAAGTGCGAGCTCCAACTTGGCTAATGTCAGGTTTTCTCAATAGTATTTGTGATATCATAGTTGAGATAGAGAAAAAAGGATAAAAAGAGAGAAAGAAGAAAAGGAAAAATGGTGGAAGGAGAAATGGATGTGACAAAAGGACTTAGAAAAGAAAGGAAAAAGAAAGAGAAGAAAAGGAAATTAAATAAAATTTCACATGAAAAGGGAATACTTTTAAATAATAACTGAATATAAATATCCAATTAGAATATGACACATGTATTGTTTGAACTTAAAATTTCTCACAGCTTGCCACGGTGGTTCTCCATTACAAAATAGGGGCATTTTCATTAACTTTGCTAACGTCAGGGATATTTTTATCCATAAAGTATAACGAAGGTTAAATTGTAATGATTCGATCGGTCGTTTTGAGCTCTAGCGCATTGTTTAGCGGTTTGAGGCATTAAGCAGCTTCACTCCTGGTAGTATGACTTGTACGCGTAGTCGGAAACCTTAAATTGAATTTAGGGAAGTTCGGAGTTGATTTGGAAAAAGAATTCTAATTTCGGAAGCCTTAAGTTGGAGGAATTGACTAAAGTGTGATTTGTGAGTAAACGACCTCGGAATTAGGATTTGAAGGTTCCAACAGGTTCATATGATGATTTCAGACTTGGGCTTATGCCCGAACCGATTTTAGATGGTCTGGGAGTGTTTCGGCGTCTATTGTGGAAGTTGGCATTTTGGAAGAATTCCATGAATTTGGGTTGAAGTGCATTTCAATGTTATCGATCTCCGTTTGAAATTCTGATTCGGGGAATAGCTCCGTATGGTGGTTCTGGTATTGGGAGCGCGTCCGAAAGTGGATTTGGAGGTCCGTAGGTCATTTCGGGGTCTTTTAGCGAAATTTAAAAATTTGAAAGTTTTGAGAAGTTTGACCGGGAGTGGATTTTTTGATATCGGGGTCGGAATTCGATTCCTGAAGTTGGGGTAGGTCCATAATGTCGAATACGACTTGTTTGCAAAATTTGAGGTCAATCCGACGTGATTTGATAGGTTTCGGCATCAGATGTATAAGTTTGAAGTTCTAAGGTTCATTAAGCTTGAATTGGGGTGCGATTCGTTATTTAACCGTTGCTTGATGGGATTTGAAGGCTCGACTAAGTCCGTATGGTGTTTTAGGACGTGTTGGTATAATTTATTGAGGTACCGAGGGCCTCGGGTGGATTCCGGATGGTCAACGGATCGAGATTGGACTTGGAAGATGTGCTGAGACATATGATATCTGGTGCAATCACACATGCGTGAAAAGGGCCGCATGTGAGGCTATGAGGTCGCAGAAGCGACATTTGGACGGAGTTGGGATGGTCGCAGATGCGAGGATGTTCCGCATCTGCAAGCCCGCAGGTGCGAAGAAAGCTCCGCAGAAGCGAAACGCGAGAGAGGCAGCTGGATCGCAGAAGCGGAAAGGGATCCGCATGTCCGAAGGCGCAGAAACGCGTGGTTGACCGTAGAAGCGATTATGCAGGAGCATGAATTGGTCCGCATAAGCGAATTTCACCTGGCTTGGAGGGAATCACACCTACGATGTACTTTCCACATGTGCGGAAGGTCGGCTGGGCAGATTGTTTTAAGATCGGGACTTGGCCCATTTTTCTTCTATTTTTCATTTGGTTGGGTAGATTTTGGAGAGTTTCAAGGATGGATTTTCATCAAGCAATACAAGGTAAGTAGTTCCCACCTATTGCAAGTTAAATACATGGTTTGTACAAAGATTTAAACATGAAAATTAGTAAAAATTGTGGAGAGTTTTGGTAGAAAACCTATAAGTTATATTTTTGAATTTTAACCACGAATTTGGGCATGAAATTGAGAACAAACCATATATTTGAGTTCATGATGCTAGGGTAGTGTTTATCTTCAAAAAAATTTGGAATTCAGGCCCGTGGGTGAATTTTAGAAATTCTTCAATTGGGTTGGAAGATCACCTTAATGTTTAGGATGTGAACTCTTGAGCATGTATTGACTATTTTATATATCATTTAACTATCTTCGAGTTGTGTGGCACCGAATTGAGGAATGAAAGCACAATTTTGGACAAGAAAGTGAGCTTTGAGACGAGGTAAGTCTCATGTCTAACTCTGTGAGGGAGAAATTACCCCTAGGTGATATATTTGATGTGTGCTACTTGTTGTGGGAGCTACGTGCGCACGAGGTGACGGGAGCCCGTGCGTAGCTATATTCATGTTATTGTCCGGGTAGACTTAAGTTCACATCTTGCTTTAGCTGTACTATTTGAGTTGTCTCTCGCTTATTAATTTCCCTGCTTTACCATTCTATTTGAGACTAGACTTGCTATTGTAGAGACTTCACGGGTTCATGATTAGCCATCAGACATTATTCCTCCTCTTACGACATCCCTCTCTCTCTCTCTCTCTATATATATATATATATATATATATATATGTTTCATTGAAATGTTTTTCCTTAAAGAAATGTCAGCTCACACGTTTATTCTTGAGTGGGGTCAAGTACCCATCAAAACTTCTTATTCTAATGGGATCAGGCCGTTCGCCTCAGCAGGATTTTGTATTTCACTTCTTATGGGATCGGGCCGTTCGCATCGGCAGAATTTATGTACTAAACTCTTATGGGAGCGGGCCGTTCGCCTCGGCAGGTTAATTGATTTATCATATGGTTCGAGCCGTTCGACCCTCGGTAGTGCACATTTTAATTATTATGTTGGATCGTGCCGTATGCCTCGACATTTCCTATATTGTATCCTCATGAAATCGTGCGTAAGACTTGGCAAGAAGCCAGTGTATCTGTGAATTTTCCCGGATTTGAATTGTGGTAAGCTACTTGATGAGATCCACTACATCTATATATGTGAACAACTAATTTTTGACCACACTCAAATTTTATACTTTTTTAGTGTAAATATATCCTTTTAGGTCTAATCTTGATGTTTTAAACTTTTATCTTACTCTTAGTAGATTTTATTTGAAAAAAATAAATAAATACTCACATTCTTAAAGTACAAATTTTATTTCTATTTAAAATAAATAGAAAATAACAAATATAAGTAATTAGAACTTTAATAAGTAAGTTATAGAATCTTTCTTAGTATCATTTAAAGTATATGTAAATATTTAATTTTCCTATAATATAAGAAAATTTGGTTAATCTTCTTATCTTTATAATTTAATTTATCTTTAAAAAAAAGAATTTTAATAGTATTTATAATAAATAGAAAAACAACAAATATAAGTAATTAGAACTTTAATAAGTAAGTTATAGAATCTTTCTTAATATCATTTAAAGTATATATAAATATTTAATTTTCTTATAATATAAAAAAATTTGGTTAATCTTCTTATTTTTATAATTTAATTTATCTTTAAAAAATAATAAACTTTAATAGATAATCTAATTTTTTTTATATATATATTTTTGTTTTACTTTGCTAATCCCGTTATCCTTATTTTTCTAGCCTAACTCCCCACGCTTCACATCACTCACTTCCACTCTCCTCGTACCCATCCATCACTTCCCACTTACCCCATTTATCTCACCATTAATCCATACATCTATAAATACACACACAAAAAAAGAAAAACGGACCAAAAAAAAAGATTCACCTCCATTTCAGCTCTAAAGTTGCTCAAAGATGCAATAGTTCTCCCTTCCAAAGCAGCCCAAAAATACGACAAATCTAATAGAAAACCTGCTGCAAAATCAGCCCAAGAAAGCACGGCAAAATCAAGCTAAAGCTAGCAAAACAAAGCACTCTTTCCACCCTAAAAGGCAGCTGGAAAAGCAGCCTGAAAGCAGTCCAAAAACGACCCCAAAATAGCCCCTAAAACAACTATGTTACTGCTGAAAATCAGCCATGAAAACAGCTACAAACCACCTCCAAAATCAGCCCAAAAGCAACTCCAAAACCAGTAAAAAATAACTTCTTCCGTCACTGTTGAAACCTGGTTGGGGTTCGATTTCAAGAGGTCGTTTGAGTTGAGCTTTCCTGTTAATCAAGCTCCGGTCAAGGTGTTTGTTTGCGGCCCCGTTCCTCTTTATGTTTCGAGTTGTCCAACAAATATAGTTCAGACTCAGTCTAATAAAAAGGTCCCTCCTCCTCTTATTGACTCGGGCATTATTTTGTGTTTTATGTGCTGGGATATAATATTGTTTATAAATCTCATGCAAAATTTTTGATATATGCCTATCATTGTTTATTCTGGACTAGCATGCTAAATCGTTATTTTAGATTATACTTGTTTGTCTCTTGTGTTTCCATATTTACTGTGAGAAATTTTGTCCATAGCGCAATGAATGTGTTTAGTCTTTATCTTCTCATTATTAGTTTAGTATATTATAATAGTGAGAGTGACTAATGAATTAATGAAAAGGTTGGCCTGGTTGAATTAGTAAGTTTACTTGGTTGTTTAATTGATACATGTTAGGTAGGAGAAACATTTGGACTATAAGTTTTTGGTCAGAATTAATTTCTTATAGGCCCGTACAATAATTTTTCATGGAAATTAATAGCTTTGTGCCATTTGGTGATTTGCATGATACAAGACATTATACTTTAACACTATTTAAAAGAGCCATTGTATTATGGGCTCATGGGATTCAGTTTGGTCAGGATCAATTAACGAAATGGGAAGCTTTTCTGTTAGATCCCATTAATAGCCCATCCCTTTATAAATAAATGGACGTCAAATATTTTCAAACACGGCTTTAAGCACACTCCTAAGCAAATCAAATCACGACCGTACACGACAAAATTATAATTTTCAAAATAATTCAAAGTACGCGTTTGCTCGACTTTGACCTAAAACTTTCTTCATTATTAGTAAAACGTGATTAATTGTGTATACGTACGCGTGATATGATTTAAGATATGATTTAAGCGCCGATTTTCAAAATAAAACTAAGGTACACGTTCACGTGACTTCTGCCAAATTTTAATATTAATTAAGTACTATTAATTATGTATACGTACGCGTGACATGATTTTTAGTACTAAATAAAATGAGTACACGTACACGTGACTCGTTTCAAAATAATTTCATAATTACGAATAATCAAGCAATTAAAAGCGATAAAAAGTAAAACGCGCATAGGTTCTAAAATGAGTAATTAAATAATTTATTCAAGCCAAGTATGATTAAAGTGACCGTGCTAAAAATACGGAACTTGGGAGTGTCTAACACCTTCTCTCGAGTTAACAAAATTTCTTACCCAATCTTCTGGTTTCACTGACTTTAAAATGGAGTCAATTTTTCTCGATTTGGGATTTAAAATAAATTGGTGACTTGGGACACCATGAAATTATCCCAAGTGGCGACTCTGAAATTAAATAAATAATCCCATTTAGATTATGTCACTTTTAAAAACTCTCCTATCTCCCTTTGGGAAAAATGAGGTGTGACAATATACATGCTCCGGTTAAGGAGGGAATTTTAATTGGAGAGCTTGAGTTCCTAGTGAAGAGGGGGATTTGTACCACGTGATTTATACTTGTTTATTTCATTGTTTGCGCTGCTCCACACTTACTTACCTCTTTATTGTATCTGATGTTATTGGACCACTAGTGAGTGTCGATGTCGACCCCTCGTCACTACTCCTCCGGAGTTAGGCTAGATACTTACTAGGTACACGTTGTTTACGTACTTATACTACACTTGTTGCATGTTTTGTGCAGGTGCATATATGTCTAGAGGCCTTGTGAGAGCAGAGGCGTGTATTCATGCAGGGACCTAGGTGAGCTGCATTTCATTTGTTGACCCACAACCAACAGAGTCTCCTTCAGAGTATTTATATTTTTTCTGTCCAATTTGTATTCTGGACAGTTGTTGTATTTTACTGTATATTCCTAGTTAATGCTCATGCACTTGTGACACCGATTTTTATGATGATTATGAGTTGTTTTGTAATTAAATCGTTAAAAGTATTGTTATTTATTATGTAAATCCCATCGTTTACTATTCAATTAAATAGAAAATATGATTTCTAAAATATTAAAATAAGAACCAGATTAAATATTTATATTTGGATTGCCTGACAGTGGTGTCCGGTGCCATCGTGATCGTTATGGAATTTGGGTCGTGACATAAATATGAACAATTTTTAAAAGGAGTGGGGTATATTTGGCCCTTTACCCTAAATTATATGTTTAGTTCTTATTTTTACCTTTTTATTTATAAAATAAAATATATTTATTGTATAGGTAAAAAAATTTAAAAATTAAAAGATATTATGATATTAGAAAGAGTAACAAAAGGAGAAAGAAACAATTGATAATCAAATGGGTGGGCATTTTAAAAATTCTATTGAGATAGGAGGAAAAGAATGTTAATTATTTAAAGTTGGTAGATGAAATTAAAAGAAATGATTTTTGTAAATTAAATAATAGTACATCCTTTTACCTCTTCCTCCCTTCGTTTTTTTAAGATGCGTCTCCTCTCAATGGGTATGTAAAGTTAAAAGAATTTAGATCAAATTTATCAAGCAAATCCTTACATTACAGCATATTTTCCAATTTTCGATGGCATGAATACATCTTCCGACCCCCACACCATTGGCATCTCAGCGGCAAGGTTCCCTCCCCGCCATATCATGACCAACATTTGCAATTAGATAGCATCGTTGTGCCCTTATCATATGTCAATGGCGTCTTCTGGAGCTTGGACGTACCGAGATCGAACTTCCGAGTTCGAATCTCTCTCCAAAACATTGAAGAAAATTGCAGGAAGCACCACTCCTGATCAATCACAACCGAATTTTCCCCCTTCTACCTCAAAATCACCAGCTACTCCGGATCGATCCGAATTTAACAAGAAGGCTTCCAAAATTGGGTTAAGCATCCACCAAACCTCTCAGAAAATTGATAGGCTCGCCAAATGTATGTTTCCTTTTCTTCCGCATCTTGATCTCCGTGATTTTTTATATTTATCTGTGCTAATTGATTTTTTGTCAAATTATCTGTAGCTTGATTTTCAGCTGTAACTGAAATCTTTTCTGTTAGCCAATGAAACCGACTACATGAGCATTATAGGCTTCTATTTCGTAAATTTTGGGATCTAGTGAAATGTATGTTTTAGAAGTTAGCACTTTTACTGTAGTCATATGCATTCTCCGAGTGGTTTAGTCTTGGTCTTTCATAAAATATACAGTACTTTTACTTTTTATTCATATTTGCATCATACTGGATGAGAAGAGTTTAAATGCAGTCAGTGGTGATTCATATAGCCAATTAGCGCCAACTGTCAGAAATCATACCTTGTTGTTGCTTAGTTCACCTATTATAATTTAACGTTCTGCCCTGGGGTGCAGTCTGGATACTACAATATGTCTTCAGTCACACGGAATCAAAGGCAGAGCTGATGAAAATCAGAGGCGGAGCTAGGATTTGAAGCTTATGTGTTCGGGATTCTAGCTCTTTTAAGTTATTGGGTTCTAAATTAATAAGTTGTACGTATTCAATGGATTTTGTAAGACAAATACAGAGTTTGGACTAAAGCTACTGGGTTCAGCCGAACCCATACGCGAAGAGCTAGCTCCGCCCCTGATGAAAATTCTTCAGATGTTCCTCAAAGTGCTCATTTAGTTAGGATTTTTAGATTCCTGAAACAAAGGAAATTAATTTGTTCAGTTTCATAGCAAATAATTTGATTTGGTTTAAAATTTATGACGTGGCTGTAGACATACACTGATAACTTTGGTTTCATTAAGATATCTGTAAGCGTAGGACTGTAACTCAGTAGTATTTTGATTTACATATAAGAGACCAGTTTCCATATTGCTGAATTATTTTAGTAGAACATAGAAAGAAGCCTTGACGTTCACTTTAATATGGAGAAATTTGTGTTCTTTTTTTTTTTGATGAAGTAAGGAGAATTCATTAAAAGCATCCCGCGGATGCAGGCAAAAGATTACAATTAAGAGAGATGGTGTAAGCTCATATACACAAAAAAACTATTCTATCACTAAGGAGCAGACACAATCAAAAAATTGAACAGAACTAATTACAAAAAGCCTGATTTAGCCAACTAAACAAATTCAATAATCATTTTTCTTTGACTACATGGATCGGAGTTGAGATCCCATCAAAACATTTACGGTTCCTTTCCTTCCGGATGCACCAAAAGATAGCAGCATGTACCATTACCCAAATTTTTTTGATGGATTTACCAACTCTCCATGAACACACTNATAGCAGCAGGTACCATTACCCAAATTTTTTTGATGGATTTACCAACTCTCCATGAACACCAACATTCATATGCTTCCTTGATGCTGTTAGGCTTGACCCAGGCTAGTCCAAAAATAGAGAGGAACATGTTCCAAATATCACATGCTAAAGGACAATGCAAAAAGAGATGTCTAACACTTTCAGAATCCAAATTGCACATGTAACACCTATTCACCATTGGTATACTCCTTCTGCTGAGGTTGTCTTGAGTGAGGCATGCTTCGTTTAAGGCAACCCAACTGAAACAAATCACTTTAGGAGGCAGTTTTGTTCTCCAAATTAGTTTCCATGACCAATTGTTTATCAGATCATTGTTGGAGCATAGGTGTGCATATGCTTTCTTCACTGTAAATTTCCTGTCCCCCTATTCCAGTTTGTCCTTCAGCTGGGGTTCGACAACAATCTGTGCTAGTTTGGCTAGCAATTCCATTAGGTCATTTATCTCCCAATCTTGAAAATGTCTCCTGAATTGAGGGTCCCAAGAGCTGTTCTGCCAACATTGTTTTACAGTGGAATCTTGATCTACTGCCAGTAGGTACTGTGAGAAAGCACGGGAGAAAATAATATATTATATCTTGTTTATACAATGATACAAT